>JAECUM010011180.1:0-22638 GCA_016617855.1 Megalonaias nervosa | reverse complement strand
AAATATCTTCAAGCGGCCATCATTGAAAGTATTTGGATTGCGTTAAGTTATAAACAATTATTTTAAAACCCCACACACTTCAGGCGGAGTGAAAGACCCCTGATTAGCTAATTGTTTCAAGTGCCTATATCCCTTTCCAATGCGTGTCTTTTATAGTTTTGGAGTTTTCATATTTCTGCATGGCTCTATATATCACCGGGAGGAGGGGGGGGGGGCAGGCGGTGGTTCTCAGCCCCATGTAAATTTCGGTCTGTTTTGGTAAATGTTAGCATTAAAACGACACTTGAGATCCATTATTTTTCTGGGTTTTAGAGTAGACTTGCCTCAGGTTAATGAGTTCAGTTTATTGAACATAAAGTGGCACCCATTCGTGACAAGAAAAATTATGTTGTCATCCATATGATATTGATATACCTTGGGTTTGGTCTTGAAACCGAATGTGTATAGCGGATGTACATTTGTTAAACAGACTTAAAGACTTAATAAAGTTTATTTGCTTGCTTGTTGTCATGGTGTTTGTTTTTGTAAATCTTGTCGTTATATATGTTTTTATGTGTTGCCTAATTGTAAATTGGTCTGAGTTTTTGAAGATTAGGCTCTTGTACTAAGTCCACATTATTATTATTATTATTATTATTATTATTATTATTATTATTATTATTTGACGAAACGTTTCGTTAGCTAAAACATGAAAAGAGACGGAGAAAAATGAGTTTTGCTTTAATTTCAGGCATCTATCTGGCCACCACAATGTTCCTCAGCGTCCTATCTGCCGTCATAACCGTACTTCTGCTCGGCATCTTTCACAATAAGGAGAAGGTGGATACATCATCAAAATTCTACAAACTGACCATATTGATCTCTACCATTCTCTGCCGGGAAGGACGTAAGAGACGATCCAAAAAAGGGCACAGTACCACCGGAAATAAAGTTGTCCCGAATGGAGCGTTTCCGTCAAAGAAAATGAATCTAATAATGGAAGACGTTGAGGATGTAGATAATCAACCTGCTGAGACGTCCGTTACTGTTGAAAAACTGGAAAAGAAGGTGTACACATGGGAAGACATTGCTAATATATGGGACCAGTTTTGTTTTCGAGCAGTCTTTACCCTGACTCTTATTTGCACATTTTCATTTTTGGTAACATTAGCCCTCGGGGACAAAAACAAATATGTTTTAAGTTGTTCCAATTCAAACTTTAATCAACATGGTTTTATTTCATTTTCGAAACATATTCAAAGTTCCGAAGGCCGATGCTCTTCGACGGAAATGTTGTTGTCATGACTTTGTTCGTCTAGCCGTTCGCCTGTTTCTCAGTCTTTGCCAGCCAGTTCCTTTACACGTTTGCTCACGGAAACTGAATGAGATAAAATCAATTTTACCAAAATAAACGTCATGTTACCTGGTAATCCTAAAACCGATTAGAAGAAATGTGCACAATTGATACAGGAAATAACGAGATATCTCATCAGTTTAGAAATACTAAGTTTTTCAACACATTCCTGGGTCTTTCTTTTCGTTCAGAAAACATTATACTATGCTAAAAATCATATAATGTTTGATTGTTGTGTAGTTTTGTAGGTTTTGCTAATTATCTGCCCCATTTATACATTATCCGACTGAAATACGGATAAACTCAAAATTTAGGAATATCGATGAGAACGTTGAAATTTATGTTATATGTACACCTTACATATAGAAGAGTTCGGAACATTTCCCCAACAACAACCAAAACTACCCCTCCTCACACTCCAACCCTCCACCGCGATGTATTTCTGAAATGGATTTTTGTCTTTAGACATATTCGTGATTGTTTTTTTAATTTTAAGCTGGTCCATCTCAGAATTTTAAGGAACTAGTTTGCCATAGCACAGCAAGGATGGCGTCTTCACAAGTCCGCAGTTACTGGAAAACGTTGTTGCATAAGTTTTGGTTGTTGCTTTGTGAGGCACCTTTCAAGTACACTTGATCTTGGACCCACATACATTGTTTCATACGTATAATAGTTTTAAGGGCACCTTATTTTGTCTACTAGGACTAGAACGAAATAAATTAGGTTGATAGATTCAGTGAAATATATCGTGCCATTATTATGTCAAATACAGGGACCGCCATTGTACATGAATAAGGAAAGATCGATGAAAGAAACTATGCACTATTCTTGGGACAGAAATGTACATGCAGGGAATGAGTTTTAACTCAGGCCGAATGAAACACTTGATGAATCTTTCACGTGCTGCATCTATTAAGGACGAATATGAAATGGTAATTAAAAATTCTTTTTAAGTCTCATTAATCTGCGAAGCTTACCTCATTATTCTGTTAAAAGTTTTGTGCAATTTGTAACAGTTGTTTCCCTCGACAAAAGGGGGTTAATAAACAAATACTGCGCCTGTATTAGGTTTAATCGGTGTCAAAGAATATCAGTCCGTCTGGATAACGTGCAAAGAGTTTCCATGCTATCCTGCACATCATGCTGAGCCTGATTATGTTCAGTGAATTTAAGGATCTTCTTCATCTACGAAACCGACATCATTCGGTCGCCGTTTTCGTTTTCTCAAGGGGAACTTACCGTTGGAAACAAACTATAGCTGTTATATGACGTCATTCATTCGTCATCAAGTTTGCGATCCGTTGCTAGGACTCGGATTCAGATAACCCATTTTTACTTATCATTGTCAGTATCAAGTTATATGTGAAGAACATTTGTCTACTTTATTATTGCGCAAATGGGCACTCCTTTTTATATCTACATTAGTGTATTTACATTCCACTTGCAAAAGTTGGGCATTTTAAAAGGTGTTTCTCCAGCAACTATTATGTCACATTAACTCGAGAGTACAGAGGGTCAGTACAAAACTGCAGTGCAACTAAACGTGCTATTCTGAATTGGAAATGTTTTAATAATCGCTACCGATTAGTAATCCCGTTTTAAGTAAAAACCAATGCACAACATTTGTTTCGGCGCAATTTTTTTAAAGAATTCGACAGTATAATATTTATCAAGTTTTGATGTTAAGAACTGAAGTTACTAATTGTGAACCTTATTACCACATGCGATATATACACGCTTTTTAAATCGAGTCCAACTACAAACTGCATAGTCCAAGATCTGCTGTTGCATAATGAGTCAGCTGATAAGTGCCTATATTATTTGCAGTTTGACCAGACTTATACTGGTGTATATACGGTACTTGAAAGTTTTCGAGGTAATGATTTTGTAGTATATAGCCCTCAGTGGGTAGAGTTTGCAAGGTATTATTTTAAGGCTAAAACTTAGAAAATTCAAAACCATTTGTATTGCTTATTTTTCTCTCAAATTGTCAGGTCACAAGGCAAGGTCAAGATCACGTCTATACTCTGAATTACATAAACTCAGTTTCCGAAGTACGTTTGCTAGTATGAACAAATAAGCCGTTCAAAAGAGTTGTTCTTTCAGCAAATTACCACTGAAATTTAAGAAAAGGCAAATTGCAACCTTTAATTCTAGTTTTAACGTTTATGGCGTCGCCCATGATGATATAGATGTGTCCTTCAGTCGAGATGGTATATTTTAGTGTCTGCACATTAAGTTCTACTTCGTGTACCTTGACGCCATCAGCCCTTCAACTTACATGTGCGTTATTGGGTTTCATGTTAACTACTTGAGTTTGATATAGATAGTTGCACTCGTCTTGCATCTTATTTCAGGTCCTTTCACAAAATATGAAAGTTTATTAAGTACGGCCTCACTTACGCTTCCTATCATGCATATTGTGATACATACATTATTGTTCAAGCTTGTCGTAAAATGAAAAAGTCATGTAAGTTATGAACATTACAAAGTACGCATGAAATAATAATGAACAAAATGACAATATTTGTTTTGTCACATCACCTCAGGTTAGTCATCCAGTCTCAGTCGATTCCGCACGTAATTTTCCGACTCAGTGAAATGTTTACATGATTACGTATTTATGTTCCTGCTACAAATGTAGAAAGAGCAAATATTATCCTTTATTGTCCGCATATGATTTGTCTATCCGTCCCTACATCTATATGTAGTTTCGTCCCATGCTTGTAAAACTGAACGTTCTGTGAATGCGTACCACAGTATCCTTTTGACCAATTTAATATCGAGGGGTGGGTGGGGAGGATGAGGTGGGTTTGGATTTTCTTTCAAAGGAGAATATATTTTTCTTTAACGTCAGTATACCATTTTCAAAAATTAATATAATGGACATAATGTATTTTTCTAGAAATCAGAGAAAGAATATGTTTCCAAACTATCCGGGCCCCACCACACAGAAAATTAAGTTGTTGGCCTCTAACTACAACCTAGCTAATCTTTTGCGTTTATGTCATATATTTTAGCCTTATTGATTCCACATATGACTTCAATATTTTGTATAGATGCGTCTTGATGAGTACATCACCATTCCACCAGCTGTATGAGACTGTGACGTAGTCCCGTAAATCAGTCCCCACCCCCAACCTTTGCTTAGAAACAATGGTAGATTGGAGGGATGATGTCACCTGTTCTTTAAAATGTGCAGTTTTGCTGCAAACGAATCTGTCCCAACACGCCAGCATACAGTTTAGACACTTACCGGTATTCGGTAGCACCGTATGCAGCCAAGAAATTAAAGATGGCCACATGACACAGGTCTGTGTTAGTGCAAATGGGTTTACAAGTCGTCATATATAAGACTTGATCCGGAAATATTCAGTACATGTCGCAAAAAGGAAC
Source organism: Megalonaias nervosa (assembly GCA_016617855.1). NCBI lineage: Eukaryota > Metazoa > Mollusca > Bivalvia > Unionida > Unionidae > Megalonaias > Megalonaias nervosa. The sequence goes on along the minus strand of JAECUM010011180.1, from coordinate 17,909 downwards.
CTTCAACCGACGGTAGCCCAAGAGACGCTAGAAATATCGCTACTGTCTAAAGCGTACACCGATATGTAGCGGACAGATCTGTCTGCAGACATTCCTCCTTTTAGTGCCATTAGTACCAACACAGTTTGCGGGGTGGGTGTTGTTTCGGACTAATAGTGACGCAGCTTTTGAGCTCTTTGAGCAGTTTTATTTTGGTCTATTATCGATAAATTCTATTCATCTATTATCGATAAATTCTATTCATCTATTATCAATAAATTCTATTCATCTTCATCAAACCATCAAACCACAAGTTTTCCATTGCACTTCACAGCTGAGCGTGTTATGGATTTAATTTTCTTTTTTAAAACTATTTTTATTTGGGGGGAGGGAATTTTCTTTTGAAGCGGAATATTATATTTCTTTTGTAATTACCTCTTGAAATATTTTTTGTTCGGTTAATATAATGGATAGGTTCTTTTTTCTAATAAGTCATAGCAAAAATATACTTTTCAAAGAATTTGAAGGCAAAGTTTTCTTTCCTCCAGAAATTCCGGGCCTCTTTTATAGAGTTAAACATTTGATTCTTAAAGCCATACCGCAGTCTGGCTAACCGCTTGTCAGAGTGATTATTGAGTCATGCTCTTGTCTAACAATACGAACAGTTGCACTTAGTAATCAACACAGTGGAAGCGTCAGAGATATTATTTTGCAGTGTAGTTATGCTCGGTCTATTAGAACTAACGTCTGATATAATAAATACGTGAAGAAAGAAAGAAAGAGAGAAAGAAAGAAAGAAAGAAAGAAAGAAAGAAGAATAAAAGAATGAAAGAAAGAATAATAAAGGAAAGAATGAAATCATATTTGTTTGGTATATTAACGCTGCTTGGTATATTAAAAATTTTCCTCGATCACATACATGCACAAACACACTTATATAAAAAAACGGCCACGTGTTCAGCAGTTTAAAGTCACCTGCCTTCTACAGACTGCAGCCAGGTGTATCTAACGAAACAGTATGGCAACCCTCCTTAAGCGGTCATTGAAGCGTATCAACAGTGACCGGTCGAAGCAATGAATGCGAATGAAACAGTTATTTGTTTCATGAGCAAGGCGTTGTTTTGATCAAAGCATATCATGTGAATCGATGTTTAGTGATTTCGTATTTTGAGAAACCAAATCAGTCTTTCAGAAGAGATACGAATTCATCCCTTTTTATTAAAGTCAGGAGTCCTTAAATATTTAAAACGTGTATGTCAAGACAGGCGACATTTCGGTTCATGGGTCATAACGGCTTCTTTTGATTTTATTGTTCACCACGGGCTTCTCACACGAACCGAATTTGTTTTGGTCTTGGCAAGTTTAGCACCTAACTAATCCTGATATCGTTTTTTTTTTTTTATAATGAACGAACCAAGATCAGTTTATATTGTTAAGTTGGTAATGATTTCATATGAAGGATGATTAATGGGAGCATTATACAGTACTCGTGTGGTTTTGATGTACAGCGTGCATATAACAACACTAATAATAATAATAATAATAATAATAACGATATTCGATGTTTGGTATTTTGTTAAGAAACAGATTAAAGGTGAACCTTTCATACAGGGGTCACCTGTGCGCAACAGACAGTTTTGCCATTTCCCATGAGTGACCCCTATCAATAGGTTACTACATGTCTATTGACCTTTCTGTCTACCTGGGGCTAGGCTAGATGTCTCAGGGAAGGGTGGTAGTGGTGGTAAGGCTTTTCACCAAGAAGGACCCAAAACTTTGTCCATGATATAGACACACACACACACACACACACACACACACACACACACATTTTAATTCTAAATTTAGGTCACTTATGCTTGGATTGATATATCTATATTGGTTTAGTCAAGGGATATAGAAAATGAAGTATAATATAATTCATAAGTTTATGTTTAAGAAACAAAGTAGAAAAGAAATCTGACAATAAAAGCTGAATATAACATTTCTCATGAATAAAGTTAGATTAAATCTACTCAACTATGCATGTACGCCTTGTAAGAAAATAGATGGGTTCCCATCTTGAAAGGCATGCGTTGCATATTCTAGTTAAGTTACGTATTAAAGTTAAGAAAAAAAAAATTGAACGTAAAGCATTAAGAGCGGAATAATTTTACTAGTGACTATTGATTTATATCTGAACACCATTCAATTGAATTATTACAATTGTAATAGATGGGCATTAATCTGAACAAATGTTCACATGAACCTGGTTTCTCACCCGAGTTCTTGTCTCGATTTGTCACTGTATACTCTCCAGTACCCTCCCCCCCCCAGCACCATCACCACCACCAACACTACCATCACTCCCCTTGCCTGTGTCGTGTGTGATTTGCAGCAAAAGGTAACAAAATACTCGCTGCCTCCGTCATATTTGATATTTTCATTGTTCATACAAATTTTGGTGGGTTGGGGGTTACAATATAAAATGCCACATAAAATGAATATATTCTTTTATTAAAAAACGGAAATCATCTAGAACCGACCCAACTAACTCTGCGTACTAGTCACATGTTTCACTGGTAAAACTGTAGTCGTCCCAAACATTTTAACTTCATTGATGCCACGCCACTTTCGGAAAGGTAATACCCATGTCTCGTCCTACTAATCATGCAGGAGAAACAATGATATCTGTTTTAAAATCAGCTGAAGGATATCAAGTTCAAGCGTTTAATCGAGTCATTAATATGTCAAAATGGTAATGAAGCATTTCGGATATTTATTTCAGTTAATCCCAAGATAGCTGGTATCCGATAAAGATGACAATACGATCATACCTGGGGCCGATGAATTTGACCGATAGTTTCAAACCTATAACATATCACGGCGGGGGTTGACGTCGAAGATCACAATCACATTAAAGAATCCTGACACACATGCTAATCTCTTTTCATAATAATAATTAACTGCAGTTATCTATAAATCACCTGAAACCTGAATACTTTAGATTAAACCGATTTCAACTTGAGTTTTTTTATCGTGTTAATTGAGCACATTATTTAATTAAATCTTTCCAAGTACTCGTTATTTTCTACACTGGTCCACATCATACTGTTATGTGCATGAACAACAATTTATAGAGTGAATTAATGTTAAAAAAGCTGGTGTGTTTTATGACAACAACATTATTACGCTTGAACTTTCACATTTATAGTTTTGGGAACGTTTAAACAACTTTATTCTATAATTCTCGTCAGAATCTATCTATCTGTTTGTATATCGATCTGGAAATAAAATGACAAACCACAGGTCAGAACTATTTTTACGTTAGCCTCACCGCTTTCGGGACCTTGGATTTCCTTTATCACACCCAATCAATTATTGAGCGCGCGCGCACACACACACACACAAGCACAGAGTAGCCTCTGTGGCTCAGTGACTGTAATAATGGACTATAATGGACTCGCTATCATAAGAGCACGGGTTAGAATCCTACCCAGATCAAGCCTCATCGTCACTGTTATGTGTCTGATGAATGCTATTTATAACACTACGAATGAATAAATGTTTATTACCGGCCACTGGTATTTTATGCATGTGTCGGATATTCAAGTCAGTGGGATCTCGCAAATTTTGTAAATGTACTCATCCACAACATACCTAAAATCTAATTTTAATCAGCATCTAATTAGTTGTCTTAAGACACGTCTTAATTATGACTTTCCAAAACTGAAGTGAAGGACATATTAGGATGCAATGACAATAGCTGAAAATAAACCAAAAAGTCGTGTGCAGGTATATATTTGTTTACATTTAAAATTCATAGCCAAAATTATACCCAGGCTTTAAGGTCAACTACGTACTTCTGATATTCAATTTACGTAATCAGAAGTCTCCGAAATTTCTGAAATCATAGAAGAATGTATATATTTAGTTGAACTAGTATCAAATTACGGAAAACAGTTCACTAACATATGAAACTCTTTAAGTATTATAATAAATTAGCATATAAGTAGAAAAATAATCAAAACTGTTATGTAAGCACAATGTCAAAGTGCTTTAATAAAGATGGAGCAGGATATGAAGAAAAAGGAAATAAATGACAGCAATACAACTTTCAATTTGACGAAGTTATATGTTTAGCATAGTGTGTAAAACAAATATATATATATATGTGTGTGTGTGTGTGTGTGTGTGTGTGTTTACACACACACACACACACACACACACACACACACACAAATAGCGTTTATTTATAAGCAGATTTAAATACAACAGGAAGCTATTTCTACCAATGTATCTATAAGCACAAACAACATATATCTGCACACTGTACTAAGAGATAGCATAGGTTTACATACTGTACTAGGAGAAAACATAGATCTTCATGCTGTAAAAGTAGATAAAATACATTTGCATACTGTACAAGTAGACAACATAGATTTGCATACAGTACAAGTACATAATAGATTTACATACTGTACAAAGAAAAAACATTAATTTACAAACTGAAGAAGGAGATAACATAAATTAACATACTGCACCAGGGGATAGCATAGATTTCCAAAAATTATAATTGGATAACAGATTTGCATACTGTATAAGTGGATAACATAGATTTGCATAATGCACAAGAGGAAAACACTTTCACATAAACATTTATGCAATAGTGATACACATAACAGTGATACACATAAAACATACAGCATCTGCACAAAGACGTTAAACTATAGTACAAAAATTTACAAATGTAATAAATTACTAAATTTACATCTGAAAGTTAGTATTCAAATAGTGAATGGTAATACAAAGAGACTATTATGATTATTATTAAACTAAAACTTATGTTAGACTAAATTAAGTAGAAGTTTCAGGTATTATACTAGCCTCAAATAAAGGCAGAAATGGATATATAAACATAAGAAAGGAACTAACACTCCTACTGATGATTATAAACCGTCAAGCATCAAACATTGTTTTCTTCTTACAGCAATGGGACTCTCTTTTCTTGAATGTAAATGCAAATTATCGTTGTCATACACTCCAGCGACCTTTGTCTTTGGAAACAAAATACGATGAAACAAAATATAGATTCAAACTCCATTCTAAATTCGAAAACCAGCCTTTGACTTTGATCATGAACAAAATCCATGTAGTCTGATATATATATATATATATATATATATATATATATATATATATATATATATATATATATATATATATATATATAGTTTGTATTCAGTATTTACTGCAAAGAAAATGTTTACATTTTTTCCCAACATTTTCCAATCATACTTTTTATAAATTCTGTAATAACAGAATTGAAAAAACGTTAAAGTAAAACGACGCATGAAACCGATTAATCTCACGTGTGTTTCTGTTGGAAATCATGAAAACTATGGCGTAGCCCGTATGATGAATTATTGATGATTTCACAGCATATTAGGGTTGATGGCTTGGATGGTGATGCATCAACTGTCCCAAATCTTTTGGCTAAATCTGATGTTATTTTATGCTTTGTTTTATTTTTCTGCTGGTCTAAAAAGAAGACAACTCACACAAATGAATCGTCTAAGATTTCAGCATGTCTTTTATAACTAGCCATAGATCATTTCCAGCAATTACGTTTGTTCTTATTACAGACAGTCTAGAGACGAGGGATGATATTCAATCATACACAACACTGTAAAAACCCCACAAACAATCAGTCTTCGTGCGCAAAGTATAAAACGACTGTGTGCCAAAAAGACAAACGGTTGGACGAAGAAGATCATTGTTGCAACATTTATATCGATAAATATCAGCCTTCAGAACACTGATTATGCCTTGTGAATAAAATTATGTCATGTAGGCTAAAGGTTCCAGTACCAAAACATCAAACATCGTTTAGCCTTGCCCCGACGCCCAGTGTTACTAAGAATGACAACGTGGAAATACAAGTCAGGGTCAGGAATGTCCAGAAGCAAAACCGGTCCCATACATTAGCTACGTCTGCCCATGTGTATGCCTTTTCCTTCCATTCATCAGTACTAACCGACGTCTCTATAGGTTGCTTCTCTGTTTCCTTGTTGGCTTCCACTAATTGTTTGCTTTTCTTTGACGGAAGCGTTCCATTTGGGACGACTTTATTTCCGACGCTTCTGTTTTCTTTTTTGGATCGCCGCTTACATCCTGCACAACTGAGAATGATTGTCAGCTTGTAGAAAGAAGACGTTACGTCAATCTTCTCCTTGTTATGAACGATGATCAGCATTAGCACGGTTATGATGGCACTCAGGACACTAAGGAACATTGCAGTGGCCACATATACACCTGAAAACAAAGTAGAAATCTTTTTATGCGCTGTGTTACCACATTTTAATTAGAGAAACCATTCATAAAATGTAAAAACGCCATGTATAATCTGTTTTAAGAACGAATCCCATGTAAACCAAGATCATATGAATGACAAAAGAATTTTTGTTTGTTCCCAGTCTGTATCACTTTAAGTTCAATAAAAACGAAATCGGTGAACTGACACTAGTTTCTAGTTTAAGTAAAAGTTTTACACTAAAATTAACCATATAATATGGAATTTACGTAGAGCATACAACCAACCTCTAATACGCAAAACGCACAGTCTTATAGTACTCGGTCAGTTTACAAGTAGGTTTGAACTTGACTGAAGTGTGTGTGTGTGTGTGTGTGTGTGTGTGTGTGTGTGTGTGTTGGTATGCTTAGATACTTGTTTACAAAGTAAGGAAAACCATATTAGTGCTAACAGCTGTTTGAAGATACCGGCTTCTTTTGAATTTTGATTTGAAACTAACATTTCCTTGACATTAATTCATATGTGCCAGTAAATTTAACTAGAAATAAAGCATTGTATAAGGTGACTAGAAATGTGTCCATACGCCGCCGATGCTCGCGCCAATATGACGTAATTGAAAACAAATTGAAAGTCTAACAAGAACCATAATTCCGCAAAAATGTGCCAGAAATGGAGAAAATCAAAGTTTTTTTGTCTTCCGAAAATCAAGGTCGCTACGAAATTTGGTTTCAATCCATGAAGTTCTTCAAATATTGTTAAGCGGGAACTGAAGGGCAAGGTTCTAAAACCAAACCGGGGTAGTAACTCCAGACAATGTTTCGGAGAAAGGTGACAATCAACGTTTTCCTATGTTTCATAATGCCAATCCTCGTGCTGGAGTTGATTTCAATCCATGAAGTTCTTCAAAAGTTAATGAGCGTAAATGAAATGTGTGACGTGATGTGAGACGTGATTTATCCTGGACATTACTATATATCGAAGGCTAAAGAAGGTCACTGTGTAAGTTAATTGTTTTATATTTCGCTCAGAATCTCTATGAAAATCATTACATTGAAGCAGACGTAATATTACATTTTAAAATTGTTATCCACAGATTTTGGCTACGCCTGACACAGTCAATATCCTTTACCTAGGACAGATACTGTCAATGACGTATGTGGTAATGCATTAGCAATCAAGGTAAGAAGAACGGCTATGGCCAAGATAATTGTCAGAATATAGGACACTTTCTCCTTGGAGTGTATCGGTACAAGGAATACTACGCATGACAGGAAGGATGCGGCAATTATGGGTAGCATAATATTGATGGCGTAGAAGGCTGGTCGACGCTCTAGAACAAGTATGAAATCTAGCTGAGAGGAGATCTGAACACTTCCGCCTGGTATGGTTTCCTGCAGAGCCTCGTCTTTTACGCTTGTGCTGACAATGATCCATTCTCCATTAGTTCTGGTAATAAATAAATCTTCAAAGCGTTAAGTTCTAATTTCCTATATTTATGCATTTAAAATGTTTCCGGTAGATTGTAAACGTTAACAACTATGTGAACACATATTTAATTTACGAAATTACCTAATACATGAAGAACAAAGTCAGATAAATATGTTCTCAAGTTGTATGAATTTGATAAACATCATTATCTTTATAATTGCTAGAAGGGACAACGTAAGATTATGCAGTTGAACGAGGTAAATATTAATAAATATAGAATATTGATACACAATAAACAAAAAAGTACCTACAACTTTTCATACATAATATATAAAATATAAACTCTTAAAAATATAAGATCAGGATTTGTTGTACAAACCAAATTTTTTTTTAAAAAAATGTCGAACTCTCTATATGGTGCTGTACATTTATAATGTAGCTTTATTGAAATCATGTACTTAAGCAAATCAGGTTAGATATAATATTGAACTTGATGAAAGGCATGATAAATTTCTGAAGTATATGTTTACTAGAAATAAGTATATGTATGCAAGAATGGGAACATAAGTGCTCCAGGAGAGAAGGAATTTTTTTTATTTGACAGTATCATGGATTTTGTTAAAGAACGTACAAAATGTAGGATTTAATTTGAATTAGATTGCATTATCAATGCATTTCAGGAACAAAAGAAAATATGAAATAACTACTTTCATTTAAACCAAACCCATCGATTACTTGCTGAAAAAATACGTTAGTGGCATTCCATAAAGGAATCTTGCAAGTTCGCCTTCCTTCATTATATTTCTCGCGTAACTTCTGTATTCCCTTTTGTAATGACAATATCACCTTTTTATACCCAAAAAGGTTTTTTCTTTCAAGGCAGAGTTATGGAATTAATGAGTGGAATATTCCACAATAATTTAGTCTTCTACCACTGTTGAGCAAGGCCATATTTATTGCAATGTTTGACGCCATTGGAGACGAAGCTTAACATCCATTACTATAAACGTGGCTGGATGTAATGTTTATTTTGATGGAAATGATGTTCTATGTACCACATCCGTCCAAACCTTGCTAGAAAGAATGAACTCTTAACTTTTTGGGAGAAAATCATTGATTGGCTGATTAAACTCGGTTCGACTGAATAGTTTCATCAAGTTTTTGGGAGAAAATCATTGATTGGCTGATTAAACTCGGTTCGACTGAATATTTTCATCAAGTTTTTGGGAGAAAATCATTGATTGGCTGATTAAACTCGGTTCGACTGAATATTTTCATCAAGTTTTTGGGTGAGTACTGAACAGAATCAAGCTTCACGATTTTACTGATGCTCAATTATCAAAGATCTTTCTTAACCCTGAGGTTGAATTAAGAGATTTGTGCAACAACCCCAGTCCGACGTTCTTTCATATGATTTCAAAGGAAAATAAATATCAAACGAAAATACAGGAGAGAAAAAAAAAATTGCTCACAGCAACAGAGATAAAAGGAATTTAAAATCGAAAGCAAATTTCTGTTCTTATTTCCTTTTTCTTTTTATGCTTGCTTCACTTGATAACAAAGAGCACATAAACACTTGGCAAATATACAGAAAATGGTGAAAAAGTATTGAAAAACTATGATATGAACAAATGATATTTAAAGATCTTTCACTAGACATTTTCCACATAAATTAAGTCACTATCTATTATTGGAAGCTTCGTCAAAATAATATAAAAATATATTTTCTTTTCTTTTATGACTGAGAGAAAACGGTTAGGAAATAAACCCTATTTGCTTTGAGATTGCTCTCATGCATTGCACAATTTCATGTTGATTCTTCCAAACAGTGGGCGTCATTGAATTAGTTAATTTTTTGTTTCCATATTTAGTTCTCCGTTACTAAGTAGTGTTGAATATAGAAGCTCTGGTTATATGAATGGTATTCAAGTTTCCATAAACTAATTTGTTTGGTTTTAAGCTTTCTCTGATCGTTAACATTATTTGCTCTACAATAGCTTGTTCGTTGCGCAAGAGATACGTCACTTCCGCACAAATACGACAAGAAAATAATGTCTGCTCTGTTCAAAATGAGGTTAATAATTTCCCACTAAATAAAATGAAAATTAAGAAATATAATTTTATGATAAAAAAGGACACTAGATATATAGGTTTTTAAAATCGAAAACTTAGTTTAAACAGTAACCTCCGTACTTTTGTCCAGAAGGAAAGAAAATTTGTAGAGTCGATGAATAATACTACAGTTGTTACCAGCCTATTATCATAACAGCTGTTTATTACATGTGTATGGCCTTTAATTAAATATCTTTCGTATCAAGCAAACACTAAATTAAGGTTTTATTTATCTACCTGAAGTCCTCTGTATCAATATTAGTGGAAGCATGATCTAGTTCTAGCTGGTCTTTGGTCATACTCCATGACGTCAGTTCAATAACACACTTTTGCCTGTCAAACGGATAGTAGGTGACGTCTATCTCACAGTGTGTGGTGTAAAGACCCGGTGGTTCCCATACAACTTTTCCGGTGTGCGTCACTGTGAGCTGCAGGTTGTCGTCATGTATAACACCTCTGTCCGCCAAACTTTAACCGTCAATAAAACAGTTATAGTTTTAATATTGATGAATACGATTCACAGAAAAGTCAGTTGGAACAATGCCGACAATCATTATATTACTGTAAAATAATATATGTCAAACTGATCACATGGATTAATATTTGGAAATGTCTTGTCCTCTGCTATGAGTAGCACTGCAGGAGTACCAAACGCTTAGCTGTAGGACCGTTTTCTGTTTCTCGTTTATATCAATGTTATTGGTGACAACCTGTTGTCACTTATACGTCTATCTGCAGACGATTCTTTTCGTGGACTTAACTCCAAAGACCCTTTAATTATTGAAAGTGTGCCAAATTATGAGATCCCAAAAATCTCAGATTGAACGGACATGTGGTTAGTCAATTACAATACCTCAAAAAAAAAACAAAAACCAGAATGTATTCGGTTCACCTAGGAAAAAAAGAAGCCATTACTCTGAAACTGATTTCCACGGGAAAGAAAGAAAGTTTACCAGATAGCATTCTAACCTCGGAGAAAGTTTAGTTTGAATGGAACGTAGACCAGAGATGATATTATCAAATCAAATTCCATTCCTCTTCGCTACCATACAGAACTTTATATGCCCAAAACAGAGATGCCATTTACTATGAAACCAAGTGGCAATCACAACAGACAAAAAGACAGGAAACACACATTTTTTAAACCTTTTCTTAAAACAGAATTATCAACAAAATCTCTCCAGATTGTAGAAGATATTTTCTACCACCTATCGCTTGAGAGGTTGTGTTTAACAATGTGGGAAATTAAACTCCGTACTCGAAAATATTTGTATCAGCATTTATAGTTATCCATTGGAACGTATCGGTGGAACATCATTTACACTTCAAGCGGGTCTCCTTTAACTCTGAAAGATAGCATTCGGAGACGGTACTGACTTCAATATCCTTCTGCTTGTAATCTTGAAATTGATTTTGATACTGTTCTCTTTGGCAGTGAGCTATATTTGGTTTACAATGGTTGTGGCCCCAAAATAAACCAACAGCACACTCATTTATAAGCAATGTCTGTCACTACCACTAACATTATTGAATTATCACTTATACAATACTGCAGAATGACCATGTACATCAACTTCTTCCCCGCCCCCTTGTCTCTCTATCTATAATGTGCCTGTATATATATATATATATATATATATATATATATATATATATATATATATATATATATATACACACTGGACAAGAAGAATTAAAATTAAAACAATTGTTTAAAATTCGTATCCACTTTCATCAACAAAATTTAGTTTTGAACTGGCTGAATTAAACTACCCAATACACCTGCCACATACATTCTTCGGAAGACGTGAATGTCCGAGTAGTAACTCTTTAGTACCATTGAAGTAATGAGCGTATAAGGTAGCGCTCTATAGTTTCGTATTTTGCATAGGGTTAGAATTTTAAAGAAAAAGAATTTCCCCAGGTTTCCTCACTGGTTATACTAGCTATTTAAAAAAGACCTTGTATATCTTAGGTATTGTTCAAAGAACCTTTAATTCACTTTATTTTGATGTATGATTGATGGATATAATATGGGTTATAGAGTATACAGCGTGGCCTTACTCCAGATGTGCACATTTCAAAAACGTGCTAGCCCCACTTGGTCATTTTCACTTCCTGAACTTCAGAGGTAAATTGTAAAAAAAAGAGCCGATAACTTTGTTTCACATTTTATATATTTGGTAATTCATTCATTACACTTTCAGAAGCTGTATTGCCTAGTTGGGCGAATTTCGTGTTCCCTATTTGAATGGCTGCTAAGAATAGTGTACCTTAGACTAATTCAAGCTGATTTGTTAGCTCAAGGAACAGTCATTTTAGTTAGCAGTTTGCTTTGATCATGTACAATTTCCAAAAGTACAATATCCAAAGAAATGTCAGTTAAATTACATCAAAGTAGCACAAGGTGTGCCAACATTCCACTGTGCATGTTTTAAATGCAAACAGCTTCACCTTACATATGTCACTCTCTCAAAAGTACATAATAACTGGTGAGCACCCCCTAAATCAATGACGAAATCAACAACATCATCTCTCCTGGACATTATTGAGCTATTCTCCATTAACCGCCGTCAACGTGCAATGAAATAGGGTACTGATTCACCCGTGACGCGTAATTTATAACTAGGCAAAAGCATAAAAATATGCGTTGACTTAAATGCATCCAATACTACGCTGCAACTTAGATCAATCATATTTAATCAGAAATTTAATGCGATGTTAAAAAGTCAAATTGCGAAGGAAAATGTTACAAATAAGATGAACCAGCTAGACATGTCACTGTGAATGTTGACGATTCTCGTAAAACATCGAACCAGTAACTGAGGTAAATGATGCAGACGGAATCAACCTTGGGGGATGCTGTCAAATAACCTGGACTGTGTTTTGTCATTTTGACTAGAACATTTATTAACACTTTAGTTTTTGTTTCAGTGTGTTTCTAAACTTCAGACCAAGTGCATTGGCCTCGTATGCAACTAGATCATTTCAAGTCAACAATTAATGGAATTATAGGTTACTGCATTTGTATGTGAAAATATGAACGAGTTTTTCGGATGGAAATACTTCACGACCTTGGGAGTGCAGTATATCCATCCGACAAAACGAGTTCATATTTTCCCATACAAATGCAGTAATCTTTTTATTATATGCTCATTTTCCTATTCTAGCTAAGGCTTAATTAAATAAACAAAATACACTACAAGAAACAATGTAACTGAATGTATGCCGTATTCCAAACTAAATACACAAGCACAGATTCATCGTTATACAACAACAACATTATTAATGCGCACATAACTCCGACCAGATAAATATGAACTTAGTCGCGCGCTAGACATAATTTTCGAAAGAAAATGACGTTTTGGTCTACTTAAAATTGAACGTTGGAGTCATATTATGAATGATTGCGCATTATTTTCCATTTGATCTGGAATGAATAGATTTTGGTATTTTTGTCAATTCTATGAAATTTCGTGATTATGGACTGGATTTATCTGTGCCAATTGTACATGAAGTACATTGGATTTCAGCAGCGTGATGACATCTGCAAGTGTTTCTGTTCTGTCATTGAATGTTTGAAATTATAATGTGGGAAAATATGAAGTCTTTCAATTACAATTATCAGAAAGACGCGATGGAATTTAATGTTTATTTCATTTTGAGTGCAATAAGGAGGATGTAATTGCATTTGGAATATAGTCGAAATTACAGTACCTTTTCGAAATGTGTAATCAAGCTTGATAGCCCATGACATAGCTCATGTAATTCGGATTTGCAGAACTAAGAAAGTACATTTTGAGGAAATTTAGGATGTAAAACTGTAAATATATTTTTTTGCCATTCTTATTACCAGCTAAAGAAGACAATTTATACCTTGTCACTTGCATGTTATTTGTAAGGACCCTGTCTGGAGTCTATAGCTAGCCTAAATCCGAAACATTGTATCAAAAAAGTTAACGCGGAATGTGGCAAAGCAGCTAGTATGTGGCAGTCCACGAAAGATCTGCTTTAGTTCATTCAGAATTTAACCAACCAAAACGTAAAGCGTCTACTATGTGAGTGTACGTGATTTGTTTACAAAGTAGTTCCTAATACACTATTTGGTACATGTGAGTGCAATATGAAGTGCACGTGAGTCTCAAGTGAGTGCAATATCGTAAAATATTTAACGATTCTGACAATGTAAAGTTAACGGAGAAAAAAATGAGCATATAATAAGATGCCATGATCAAGATATATTTATATCCGGTTTCCTTATCTACATAGTGTTTTATTTCAGCATTTTTTTATATGTTTTGAAGTAAATTATATTTCGGGATAAAATAGTATAGAATCATCGATTACTTTGAAAAATACTTAACTGCTCACATTTGCAGTTTATCATTTCTGCACTATTTTTGGAATGATACAGCTTGCTAATATCTGTAATGTACCATATTTAGAGGCTGATATTTATGATTAGGCATTGTGCATTCACTGATTGCTCTTCTTTTCACAAATTTGTCATCGTAGAAAGTTAGGGGGAAATCGCTTTATCAGAGCAGGTAATACTCATGAAATACCCACCAGAGCTATCAAGTGGTGTATTCATTCAAATAATATTTCTACCATATTTGTCAGCAAACATGCTCTACAGAACATGTATATATATTTCGAAGAGCTTGTACAAACGTACGAGTTGATGATGATGACTTCCGGTTTCCATACTTCGGACGGCAATACGTGTATCTCTTGAATGTCTCCAAAGGAAGATGGTTGCCATGCCAGTCTATCGTCAGTCCATTTCTGTAACATACGGAGAAAATCATTCATGTAGCTGGTTAAAGATCCTCGCAAGAGTCAAGTCCTCGTTTGCGAAGCATATCCTATTGACGTCAAGTACTACATTAAAGAATTGTAGCGCTAAGAGAGAGATAGGATATAAGACGATGTTGATTGCCAATGCTGCATTCTTTCTAAATGATTCGAGGAACTAGGTTTAGTCACTTTAATAACACTGGGTTGCGTCAGTTTGGTAGCATAAAAAAATTTACAAAGAGACTTGAATTCGGTGCTAATGTGGCGCCTGTATAAATTTTCAAAACATTGTTTGAGAATTTTTTTCATTAACTTTAGAGAGTTATGAATGTCAATTTAACGAAAACATATTACAGCATTGCCTTTAAGCCCTGTTATTTTACCACACTTGCAGTAATTGAACCATACTTAAACTGGAGGCCAATATTAGTTGATAAATTAACCTGCAGTGGACCTGAGTTCTGTCCAGGATGTCGACTAATATTCTTAACCAATCATGGTTATCCACTTTGGTGAAATCAAATGACATAATCCTGATATTATGACGTCATCGATATAACGTCACTTTTACCTAAGGTATTTTGCATAGGGTTAGAATTTTAAAGAAAAAGAATTTCCCCATGTGTCCTCACTGGTTATACTAGCTTTTTAAAAATGACCTTGTATATCTTAGGTGTGTGATTGATGGGTGTAATATGGATTATAGATTATACAGCTTGGCCTTACTCGAGTCGTGCACCGTTCAAAAAATTCCTAGCTCCTGAACTTCAGAGGTAAATTGTAAAAAAAGAGAGCCTATAACTTTTGTTTTACATTTTATATATTTGGTAATTCATCCATTACACTTTCAGAAGCTGGTATTGTCTAGTTGGGCAAAATTCATTTTTCCTGTTTTAATAGGTGCTAAAGATAGTGTACTTTAGACAAATTCAGGCTGATTTTTTAGCACAAGGAAGCAGTCATTTTAGTTAGCAGTGTGCTTAGATCATTTACAATTTCCAAAAGTACAATATCCAAAGAAATGTCAGTTACATTACATCAAAGTAGCATAGAGGTATGCCAACATCCTCTCCACTGTGCATGTTTCAATTGCAAACAACTTTTGCCTAGTTGGGAAAGAACATTTGTTGCGGATTATCCAATTTATTGTCTATATGGTCGTAAAACGCCAGTTATCGGGGCTACATCGGCTGGGAGATATTTTATCCAGTTGTTTGGGTGATCTAATTCATAAATTATAAATGTGTATCGAAATCTCTGGATTAATTTGGTCCAATAAACTTCCGTCTTCACGTGTATGTATTAGTATTTTAGTCAATGATAATGTTTCGTTATCAACATACATTAATAAACATTAACGAGATTACCAGCAGAAAAACTAGAAATCATTGAAATGTTATTTAAGATACGTCACTCATATCGGAGATTTAATTAGACCATTCAGGACAGGAATGTTAACATGTGATGAACTCCCGTGGTATGTACACAAATGTCAAAGGGTTTTGATCGTAATATCCCTGCTAAAGCGTTAAGAGTAAAGACAACTAAAAATGATTTTTTTGTAAAGAGTAAATCCATGGCAGATATTTGATAAAAACAAAATTTACCAGTGTGAGCCAGCCAGTTACAGTTAAGGACTGTTGTGCAGTATCCTGAAAAAAGAGACAATATGGAAACAATTATATTCTAAGAGAGAGAGAGAGAGAGAGAGAGAGAGAGAGAGAGAGAGAGAGTATTTTTCTCAACGTAATTGTGTTCTAAGTCAACGTAATTGTGTTCTAAGTCAAAACAAGAGTACTTTACTCAACATGAAACCAGAATAAAAGAATATCACACTTTGTCGTGCACAAGGATAGGCAGAACATCATTAGCTGGCTTCTTAACTATTTTAATATGTTTGATACATTCCTTTGGGGTATATGTAATCGCTAACCCTTTGAGTATCATCATGCTACCTCCTGTTGTCAACTTAATTCAAACTGCATTTCAAAGCGATTAAAACTACATATATTCTTGATGATGTTGCTTATGCTTTTCAGAAATGACAAATAAATGAATAATTGAATACATACAATGAACTGATTTATTTTCGTATGTATCAATTGGCCCCGTTCTGTTGATAAAAGTAGATTATCTTCTATACATTAATTATAAACACCACAAAAATGAAAGCAATTTAATTATCAAGTTCAAAGAAGCAAAGACGCTAGTAATTTGGCACACTGCGTAGAATATTATCCTTTTATCTATTATTTTTCGCCATTTTGTAAACAGATTTCGGTGGAAACCAAATATGGAAGCCATTTCAGTTTACTTTCATATTCTTTGATTATGCATCCATTTAAAATTCGAATATATCTTATAACAGACATGGTCATGTTTGAAATTCAAGCATATTAAAAAGAAAATCAAAATAGTTGATTTAGAGGCACAGCGTTCTCATTCCAAACATAGTTTGTTTCATAGAAATTATAACCATTTTATGTTATATTTATGTACAATTCCTAACCGTAAACCTGTCGTTCTGCTTCCATTATGGAAGTCGTTAATGTGGCATAAAAATACTCATATTACAATGTATTAAACTGAACTAAAACTCGGAGAATTATTCCTGTTTTAATTACACTGGAAATGTGTCCATAGCACACAGATGTCCCACGAAAGGTCCTGAATATGGCCTAAACGCAAAATGTAACAAAGGTGTGAATGACGGAGTGGTGAACAGTTCGATGTGGCCGGGCATACAAAACTAAACTTCTAGAGGTGAACTTGAAACTAGTTAAATCCTAGCACTCATCCTCACATCTGGGCGCTCAGACGTCTGTGTGCAACTTCATTTACCTATTAATACTTACGACCGAATCTATAGAGAAAAGGCTAAAGCCTGCCGTGACCTTGACGGTCTCACTGGGTCGTACGATTGGATCATAAGTGACATCAAGCAACTCTGTGGAGCGAAGAGTCGCCGCATCTTTAGCAAACAATGCCTCGGCAATTTCGACTGAAAAAATAAAAATTGGGAGGGACACTTTTAAGTACAAAGACTTGGTGATTTGTCCTAAAAACTGATAATTGGTGAGGAATAACGACCATGATCTAATTTTAACACCCTTTAATTTATCAAATTTGCTGAGAACAATTTTAAGGAAAACAAAATACTTTTTGTAAATATTAAAATAATTAGGAAATTATTACCAAATTAGTCTTCCACAATACGTTCCTTATTTTCTCCTGAACTCCACATTTATATGGTTCCTGTAACATTTTCCAATATCGATGGAAGAAACAACACAGCAGA
>JAECUM010011179.1:0-16565 GCA_016617855.1 Megalonaias nervosa | reverse complement strand
AGTTATCAATAAACTTTTGAACAATGACTTTATCTTTATACATTTATTGCTGTCAGTGCTTTCTTACTATGCATCTTAATATATTTCATCTAAACCTATTAACCACCACAGTTCTTTTCAAATTAACTTAAAAAACCCCAGAAATACATTGATAATGTTGCTACCACAAGATGAAAATTTTAACATAATGGGTTACTACATATTAGTAACAGCTGAGTCACTCATCTTCATTGTAAACAATGCCATCACCAAGACTGGTTAAACTGGCACATAAATGAATCACTTTATCAATGCGATCTAGAATTTTGTTACCGGTTTCATCATTTAATGATTTTATCATACTTATTGGTAGAATTCCTTGTAGAATTTTGTATCGGTTCTTCATGAGACCTTTAATTCTTTCAACATGTATTCATACAGTACTTACATTCCGTGACTTATCTACCTCCATAGCAGACAACTGTTTCTTGCCTTTTGCAAATGCAGGTATGATCAATTCTGCTGAACACACACTTGCAAAGTCTTCCTGTAATGTGAATCCCCTATATGCAAGAATCTGGTCGCCTGGAAGATGTAAATTTGGCTAAGAAACCCTGATGATCCTACAATCTGTGTGTCAGAAACTCTGCCTCCCCAAACTGTAGATGAAACTGTCACTGATCCCAGAGGACTGCAGCCAATAAATAATCTGACTGCTGTGCTTTTTATAACTGGAATAACATTTGGCTTGTGTATCAAATTTTTTGAGTCAGTCAGTAAATATTTTAAAGCAGTCAATTATGCACGTAAGTCTATGAAATTTGTTACGGAAGACACTTGGCAACATTTTACTTACAGTTTCCCTGTCTGGCCAATGAATAAGAAAGTCGAACTTTGCACTTAAAATATTTATCCATCTCCAAAGCATGTCATACGAAGTTGATATTGGAATTCCACACTAATTTGCGAGATATTCAAATGGCATATCAAGTCGTAATTTGACAAGTGTTAAAAATAGCTGATCTTGCAAGGATAATTTGTTGGCTAGTGGTGATCAGTTGATAAATGTTTGCGTAATACTGAACAATGATAAAAATATATCCCACTTGATTCCAGTATAAAATATGGATTTGTTATCATTATTTTCAATCAGTCTTGATGAATGCTTAATTGTTTCAATTTTGGTTTGTAAATCTTGCACCTGTTGTTGAAATCCGTCTCGCTCTGCTCTCAAGCTGCACATTTCAGTATAAGTTATTTCTCATTCAGATGATGTTAGTGGTTGTTGTATCACTGTTCATGGCAGCAATTGTGTGCATATGTTATTAGTATCTGATGATGAGTCTCGAGAGCCCCAGGGTGATATTTGGGGATGTGCCACAGGTATTATTCTAGGGTGTTTGCTGTGTGGGCATTGTTGAACCTAGTATAGCAGTGTTCAGCTCCTCAGGAGACTCCTTCACCTTCTTGCTTGATATTGCAATCGATTCAAACTCAATTTTCCATTTCACTTTATTGTCATAGTGCACCATCTTCTTTTGCTGTACATATTTTGTAGTTTTTGTGGCGAACTCGAACACTGACAGTACCTACTCAGGGTGATCTGAATCTTCATGTGGATTTCCTGTAAAGAACAAATAATGCACGAAATTTCACAATATTTCTAAAATATTATTTTAACTATATTTCAATCTGTCATGAAGTGTATAAGACTAGAAAAATTCAGTATGATTGAAACTTGCCTGAATACTTATGTACATGAATTATAATGGTGCATGGGTTCAGATTACTTTTTTGAGTAAAACTTAGTCATCAGTTACAGAGTGCTGGAGTTATGATTCATATATGAATAAATCTGTTACTTTCTTGCAAATATGACATGAGATAACATATATTAATAGTCACATTCTTGAAAAATAATCACATTCTTGAAAACTTCAATCTCACAAAAAACAGAAAAATACATCAAAAGAAAATAAAATAATATTATAATCTCTTACTGTAATTTAACAATGTAAAAATTGCACATTTTATGCAAATAAAGGGAAATACTGCTATTATTATAAGTAACAAAATAGTATCAGTAATGCTGATGATGTTTTGCTTAATGATTTTTGTTTTCTTTTGATCCAGGCCAGATCAGGTCCAACGTTCATGGGTGGGTGTGGTGCTTTCCAAATCGCAAAAGGGCCCTGACTTTCCTCGATAGGGCACCAAAGCAAAAGTTTGTCTGTTCACTCAAAGTGTGCATAATACTCAATACACATGGCCAAGAATAAAACGATGGCCAAATTTCAAGTGACGTTTGTGTGTGTGTCTGTGTCTGTGTCTGTCTGTGTGTTTGTCTTTGTATGTGTGTGTGCGTGTAAGTTGTTATTGTTGAGGGGGTTAGCAGACACACACACCTTCCTTCCGGCTCTGGTAATAGATAGACTTTAAAATAAAAACACATAGATGCTTATACTGTATTAATTAATTACTGTAAAAGTAAAAACTTACCTGTGATGAAATGATCACCGCAAATGATTGGGTGTTTGGTTGGTTCCCATGGCTTTCCGTCTGGCTTGTACCTTTTCGGTGCTGACAGCAACATTTTTTGTCTTTCCACGTATTTTAGCAACGTAAATTATCACAGTTTTTTCCCCATGATATTGTGATTTTTGCAACCCACAGCAGCACAAGTTTAAGGCATTTTGCGCACCGTTCTAAATGTAACAATATTGATAACCTGTCCGCTAGTCTAAATGCCTTCGAATAACGGTTGAGGTTAATGCTTCACCGACAGAGAGGCGGAATTTGGCGTAACTATGCAAGAGAGAGCACTCTTCTTATTAATTACCTGGGTGTTCAGATCTATGAATAGTTTAAGTGTTTTATTTTTCGACAACAAGAAGCATGTAGTTCTTCTTCTGGATAAATGTACGTCATTTCCGGTTAGCGTCCTCAATAGGTGGAAAATAGTAGCTAAGGGGAAGTCACAGCGTTGTATACTTCTATTTCGAGTAATTAAATTACTATTTCTTCTTTACACTAGATAATTTTAAAATTCTTTTTGTGCAGATATAACTACTTTTAATCATGTAATGCAAATCTGATGTAAAAACAATTCTGGAGTATGTCCGGTGACCTTTAAGAATTATTGCATTAGAATACTGTGTCAATGCGCCAGTAATTATATTTTTATTTGCCTTGAAAATGTAAATACCTAACTCGTTAAAACTGTGCTCACAGTATGACAAGAACGAACAACAAAAGCATTTGGTTCAACACTCGCATTTAGTTAGCATGTTTACTTCACGGCGTCACTGCATGTACATTGAAGATTTTGACATGCACTTAATGTAGTAAATCCTTTGGATTCAAATTATTGGCAACATTGCGCTAAGTTTCAATAATACCTCCAAAATACGATAAAGAAGTTTCAGAAATAATACTTTGAAAATAATTGTAATATTTTAAACACGCATAAGTAGTTTACTTTGTAAGCGACCATAAATAAGTATCCGTTTACTTGGCTACGGTAATCGTGCTACTCATACCTTAATTGATTGACAATGATAGTCAATGGTTAGTCAGTCCAATATAATTTTGGGGGGCTAAATAATTTTCTAACGTTATTATGCAGGACATCTCATCCTGCTCATCCAACTTCAGATTTTACAAGAGTTAATTAGTGTGGATTAATATTGCAGAGCAAACGGTTTACCGGTATTGCTGCCAGACAAAAATCTCCCTTTTCACAAACCAGTTTCATGGTTCAGACAGTTACCTGGTCTTCTGTGAGAAAACAAAAGACAACTCTGCCAGTTATAAACACAATGAAACGCCGAAACAACCAGCTGTCCAAATTCAAAGGTGGAATGAAAACTCTGCTGAAAGTTATAAATTTTTGTTACGGTAAGCCGAAACACAAAACCAAAATGTATCAATGATGATCAGTTAATTGGATTATTGTATACTGGTTATGCGATTTGTATTATTAAAGATGTTTGTCATTTCATATGATTTACATCACTGAGTTGGATCGCTTATATCGCTGAAAAACGGTAATTCTTGAGCACGTGGGTCAAATTTAATAGCAATAGATGCTTCCCAATAAGGTCACTAGCAGACGATATTCTCCCCATTTTACCTGGATTACGGGCAACCTGGCAGTTTCACATATATGCGATCATCAAAATTTACCATTTTTAACAAGGCACACTGAAGCAAAGTCAACTTATAAATCACAAATCTAGATACTAACAGAAACCTTGATTTGCATTGTGCTTATGTATGTAATTTTCGTAAAAGTATCTTGATATTCTTTGAATTTATTTAAACTTCCAAACACCATATAAAGTCAACGGTAAATCTCCCAGCTGACCACAAATATGGCGGCAGATGACGTCATTCGGGAGCTACATATTGACGTCTTTTTAAAAAAATGTGATTCGGGAGAATGAGATTTGCTAAAAACGATGAATAAAGCAAACCTGTATCTAGTATTCTTTGGAATAAACACTGACATACAATTTGCACCGTATAAGTGGCCATAGGACACAATTTATTTTATTATATATTCTCCACATTTGTTTCTCAGTACTGAACTTTCCACTGTGTGACAATCAAAACAAATCATATGTTAATCTAAAATACCTTCAAAGATGACTTGATGGTGAAGTTCTAGTCAATGGTTTACCTGCATTTCTTTTGAAAGGCTTGATCGTAAACAAACCAACGCGCAATGGAACACAGATTTCACTTCCGAATCATCACCAAGGCCTTATTACTCACTGTGCACTGTCGCCGAAATACACATAGACAACCATACCATAAGCTCATAATCTCAACAATAAGCAATTACCTTTAAATCCCTACCAAAAATGCACAAATAAAACTCTTCTATCACCACCAAAATGAGAGGAAAACATGTTCTAAAAATAGACAGGAACAATATTCGTGGGTATTGTTCTGTAAACTCTACATAGTACCAGTCACTTGGTAAACATTAAGCGCCCGTGAATTTATTGATGTTTTTATTGACCTTTATTTCATTTCATGTTGGAAAAATCGGATAATTTGCACATGCAAAATAATAACATATACACAATCATAATAGTTTATAACAGTTGGTTGGCGTAGGAAATGAACAAGAGCTGGTCACTGACGCAGTTTGGAGATCTTGCCGATTTTGTTTTTATTTTTTTACGTCCGTAAGTGTTGGGACACCGAAAATGCGGTAATTTTTAAATGCATGTAAATCTT
Organism: Megalonaias nervosa; assembly: GCA_016617855.1. Classification (NCBI taxonomy): domain Eukaryota; kingdom Metazoa; phylum Mollusca; class Bivalvia; order Unionida; family Unionidae; genus Megalonaias; species Megalonaias nervosa. Next base: position 11,339 of record JAECUM010011179.1, on the reverse strand, counting down.
GGGACACGAAAACATTTTATTATTTTTTCGTCTCCTAAGACTTACAGTCATTAAAGTGTAACTGAGAGGATTGTGTCAGTTGCTTTAAGATCTATCACCTTGAAATTGTATATTATGTTTTGTCCAGTTGGGCTGAATTTTATTTCTTCACATTATTGAATCGAAGTGATTATTTTCTCTGGAAATTCAAAAGTGCTCTGATAAAATTCTTTGATAAGATATTCACTGGAATTTATAGCGACTTCAAACCCGGAATTATACTTCTGTGATTCAACAAAATGCTTGGCACATCAACACACTAGGAGCTATAACAGACACATCATCGCCTTCAGTTTTTGGATTTATTCGGGACTTCTGCTCAATTTTATTCAGGACTTGAAATTACTAGAACTTGTGTCTGTAATTCTTGGTTTATTTTGGGATTTAATATGCAATACCGTAAGTTCTTTGTTTCATTTTTACTTTGTATTCTAGGGAAATAAATTATTTCTTAAATTTTACAAACCTTGTAGTCTTTCACTCTTTTCTGTTATTTATTTTAGGAGCATAGACTCGTAACAGTATGAAATTTGCCATGTAATATTTAGGGTGCGATGTAATGTCGCCAATCAGGATAGCACTGTATGGAAACAGTTTAAGTGTGAAATGTGTAATACATCTTCTGGAGTGATCTAATGATGCTCATGAGAATAGATACTGCGGAAAAACATTTTATGGTGAAATGTCTAATATATGGTCAGGAGGAGAGATAACGATGCACGTGAGGAAACATTTTGGAGAAAAACCATTTAAATGTAAAGTGTGTCATGAAAGTAGGGGTGAAACGAGTCATCAGTATGTCAATGCCTCATTAATTTGCTGTACCGATGTTCATATCGATACAAAAGGTGGAAATTTTATACAAAACGATACTTACACTATGTGTATTATTTTAATCCTCAGCAGTCATGTATAATTATTAGTCATTTTCTTTATTTGTTGAACTGGGATTTCAACTGAGACAAGTATTGCAGGTACAGGCACTTATTTATATTAATGAAATGACAAAGACTATTGAGAGCATTAACTGGCGTTCTACAAATTAACACCAAATGATTTCGTTTTCCCCTTCTATGCTTATTATCTTATCCAAAACGCATATCCAGCATAAAGGAGACATTCCAAATATGTTTCACATGTATACTGAAGTCTGTTACTCCTAATTTAATAACCACTTTTATATAAAGTTTCTTTGTTGAGCTGTATCTTGTGTACTTGTTTGAATTTTGAAAGGTACACTTATGTGATGCAGTGAAAATGTTACAACAGATAATCATGCTTTGTAAAAACTTCATTAAGTTTTGATTAGAGGGCATTATTTTTACCTGTACCATAACAAACAATAGCCAGGGCCGTAGAGAGCGATCACGGGCCCTGGGGTAAGAAACACCTGGGCCTCTCCTAGTTCTTGTTCAAGCAAAATTTTTCATTTATAAAAATAAAAAGTGTTGTTCGGCCAGGGCCACGTTACGGGCCCAGGCCCAAGGGATATATCACCGGTTGCCCCCCCCCTTGTAGGCCCTGACAATAACAACCAATGCTGTGCAACGAGCATACAAAGCAGGGGATGAGACTAGCTGTTGATACAAATTTACAATCAAACACAATTCCTTTTTTTTTAAATTAGGGACATTTATTTCATGAATCAACCGCTAACATCGAAAGTCAATTGTTTTATTGTTTTGTTAGTAAAGTATTGATACCGTGATTTCATTGCAAGTAACTGTGAAATTTCTTCTCATCTTTGAGGAAATCTATGAATGCCAATTCAGGAATTGCAAGCTTACAAACGCTGAAACTAGCTTCTGCATAATGGACCAATCTGTGAATTAAATCTTTATTTTCATCAAGTGTTCATTTTACTTGGTTGTCTTGCTATCTTTGATTACATTAGTGAATGAGTAGGCTAACTTAAGGTAGTTTAATTATATTACATTCATTCCATAAAAGTTTATAAGAGTGTTAAATTGATCAGTTAAAATGAGTTGACCTGACACATGACCGAGGCTGCTAGATATAGTTCTTATGAAGGTAGGATTCACATGCCTTTTAACATTTAATTTATTCGTGTTCTTTGGTTGATACAAACGACGTAATTATCATGATAATACAAAGGAGGTCAGCTTTTAATTCAGTAGAACAATGCAACAAATACTTCTGCAAATTAGGTATCCAAACAAAATCAACAATTAATTAGGTTCTCACAGAAATGATCGCCGACATATCTATTACAGTAGATTGACATATTTGATGTGTCAGTACAACAGGGTACATTGCATCTATCATGATTACACTTAAACCGTGCTAAACGATAGAACTAGTACATGAATTTCACTTAACAAACTTCTAGGACAACTTTCTTAAAAGAAGTCATGGAGTCCCATTCATAAATATAGGAGTCACAAGAATAGTAATTTTTTTCTTGTAATTATTCAGACCATTTTGCATTTATTTTTGAAAGGTCAAGCTAGACTTGCATTTTGGAGATGTTAGTGGGGTCCGATACCCAAATCGTTCATAATTTATACTACACACATATTTACATGCTTGAATTCAACCCCTGGAGTACCTAAAGTGAAACGAAAGCCAAATGTATGTGCTTTGAAGGTAGTTTAGACTAGTGGACGACAATAGTTAACTTCATTTTGAATTGCAGGTATGTATGTATGTATGTATGTATGTATGTAACACATTTTGACTCTAGACTGATACAATCTACTTCCATAATTTGAAATGAAAAATTTGTACATCTTGCCAATTAAAATAATATATAGGCCAAATGGGACCAACCGCATACTGGATTGCAAACCTTTGATTCACTCGTGTCTGACAGTCACAGTAAATTACAAAAGCAAACACTTTGCTTTAGAATGTTTGTTGTTTTTATTTTTTTTTTTTTATTTTTTTTAAAATGGATTTTCAACAATTGAGTCACTTTAGCGATGTAATATACTAGTGAGTTTCAGCAACGGCTATATCAATTTGATGTTTAGTAATGTCAGCATATTGGTTTGTTTTGGCCGATGGTAAATTAATAAATTAATGCTTTTAAGGACACATAGTTATTTAAGATAATACTTATAGTAGGTGGTCTATTAAGAATAATTATGTCTAAATAAAAAGTTTTAACCTTCTGTTAATACCATAAATCGGTAAATGTTGATGGTCCGTAAAGTAATACATGTTAGAGAGTCCGCCTCGGGTGAGCCAGGTCCACGGGTTTGAACCACGGCCGAGTCATACCAAAGACTTATTTAAATGGTACTAGTAGCTGGCTCGCTCGGCGCTCATCATTAAAAGGTTATTATTAGGACTGGTTGGCTTAGTGTCAGGATAGCATGACTTGGTGAGACATGATGGTACATGTACATGTCTGCAGCATGATGCCCCAGTGCTAGGCATCACTACAGACATTGTAGTGATATGACTGAAAATTTTTTAACGCTACGTTAAAAAAAAATTAAATCACATACATTTAATGTCGTACAACTAATTTATATTATAAATGTAGTACATAAAAAATGGTACTAACAGCTGCCTCGCTATGCGCTCAGCATTAAAAGGTTATTAAGGACTAGTAGGATAACGTGACTGGGTGGGAAATGATGCTATATGTCCGCAGCATGAAGCCCAAGTGCTACACATCACCATAAACTGCCACACTACATACATAGTTGCGATATGACTGATGAATTGTTCAATATACGTTTAAAATCCAACACACACACACACACACACACACACACACACACACACACAGAATACATGTTAAAAATAATAAAAACTAAGACGAACTGGTATTTTATTTTGTTGGAAAAGCTATGAACACATTATCTATCGATGCCATCTATGTTAACCGAATACCAGACTCAGTTTATTAGGAATGTAGGCTTGTACGTTTTTGGTGTTGTGATATCATTCTAGTCTAGTTGACAGGTAATCAATGCAGATAGAGAATTGGATAGTATGGTTAAAAGAGATTTTATTGCTTGGCTTGGTATCATTTCACTGTTTTATGACACAGCAATACAAATAGGTAAGTTACTGCCGATTCATTTGAATTAAAGTGCCTTGCCTAAGACCACACTACGGTAACTGACCCTGTTTGGTCTGTCGGTAGAACTCGAATGTCTATCTTGGATTAATGAATAATTGTTGTGTTTACTTTTCTTTTGTAAGCACTCGAAGTACTTTCCTGTTTCAAGGTGATCAGTACGGTTTCAAATTAGTGGCTCTCACATAGAACCAATACAGAGGAATAATAATATGATAGACACAATTTCTTAAATCTTATATTTCTGTTAAATTAAAGATTTATATATAGCTTAAACATTACACAGTAGGCTGAGACGATGAGCTACATTTAATCACAATTCCATTTGCCTTCATTATTGCTACGATTTAATGGTGTTAAATGCATAATATGTCTAAGGTAAACTGTGTACACACTGCTTTAATATTGATATGTGTCTACCACTGACTATTCTAACAAAATCAACCCATATTGAAGGACAGGATATATAGATAGTGTGTACAGGGTATTTTAGTTCAAGGAAGTAACATAGTGATTTGAGAGTTCTGGCTCTCTTGCATGGTTTTATAAGACCACGTACTCTGTTTTCATATCATCTGAGACAAATGGTATTCTCGTTGAGAATTTATATATTTGAATTAATGAATTTGAGATGCTAACAATCAAAAGGAAAGAATTTTGCCTGTTCGTAATGTTTTTGGAAAAAGAGATGCAAGTGAGTCCGAAACTCCTTTTCTTTTACTACCGTTTAGAATTATAAATATTCTAGACAAAATGATGGCAGGTTATGATGTATAGTGATTTTAGACAAACATTATTGGAATATACCTCTCCCTGCTTGAAGCACACAAGAGATACCTTCCCTGCTCATCTATTTTTAGCAACACTGAATATGAAAATTTTGACAACCACACACTTGACGTAGTACGGTGCCTGTGTATATAGGGTAATACAGACCGAAATATTAATAATAAAGAAAGAAGAACAAAAGCTGCAGGTGGAGCATAAAAACCGAACAGGGGTGAATACAACAGCTGGAAACAGCAACAAAAGGAAAGAAAAATATAGAACACATAAAATGCTTTTACATCAACCGAAGACTGTTCAAGACAATCACTCAGAGAAACGTCGAAAGAGGCCATTTCTGGAGAAAATGGGAGAATAAGAAAGAAGAAAGCAGCAAAAACAAAACTTAAAAACTGGATACAGGTATATCAACGGAGAGAGCAGAGAAAATGTGACACACATGTACACACTTTTAAACATGATAGGACACAAAATAGACTTTTGGTTTGGAAGCTCCGGTTCCACCTTTCTGAAGTTGCCAGCGTTGCCATTCCAACACCAGAATTAATCAGAAGGAATGTGGTTTGGAAGACGCTGGTAATAGAGGCAAGATTTCATGAAGCAATAAGCTTATTTGTGATAGCATACGTGCCTTGGAACAAGGTCTTCGTCCTTTTTTACAAGATTATTTCCACCGTGATTGAAATCTATATATTTCATCCTGTATAATTTAGGACATTCATTTTGTCACTCTCTTGTTTTGTGTCCTCTAGAACATCAGTCATATCACGTGGAAAAGGAATCAATGCTGTCCATGATTTTGAAATACAAGTCACCATTGATCAAGAAGATGACTCACTCAGCGTGCTCTTGCAAATCAGGTTTGAGTTGATCCACCTTTCTTTGTGTGATCTTAGGTCCATCATAGTAAGTGTCAGGTATTTCTGAGATGGCAAAATATACGAGGTCAAATCTTGACAGGATCATATTCTGAACGTGATGGGTGCCTCAAGGTGATATTAGATGTTTCAGTCTTATGTATCAATAGCAAAATATAAATGCATCTATCAAATTTCTTTTTTTTTTTTTTTCTTCTTCAAGGTAGCTGTTTCAGCTCTGGTTTGCTGCTTCAGGTTCAGGTTGCCGCATTTCTGCTACAAGCTCAGTTTGTTGGCTTTCTATTTCAGGCTAATGTTATGGAATGTTTCTTCAATCTCAGGTTATGGAATTTATAACTCATTTTGTGGTCGTTGAGGTTGTTTTGGCTCAATTTGCATTCGTCCTGTGGTTCTATTTTGAATATTGGTCATATCTCATCACCATCAGGTATGTAAGGAGTTAATTCACTCGGTCAATACACAGTTTCCCGGAGCACATCTTGACTCCCTTCAAAGGGCAAATACAGTATGTGTATTTATATTTGACATAAATAAAATATATGTATTGTATGTAAGCTGTATCAATGATATGCCTCTCGTTGTATCCATTTTTGATTAAAAGGAAACGAGGCAAGCCGCGTTTCCTCTTAATCAAAAATATATACATCTTGTGGTATATCACTGATATATATATATATATATATATATATATATATATATATATATATATATATATATATATATATATTCGCAGAGATGACAGCGTAGTAATACGCCTCCTCAGCACAGAGATCGGACAGATAACACCCGTTCCAATGTTTGTAAAAGTCATACATTTAAATAGAATTACTCGTGAAAGAACAAAAATAGAACATTATAGTCACAAAGAACATTATAGAACATTACAATCACAAAGTATATGCAGTTTTATAATATGCAAATCCAAGACGAGTTTAAACAGACCCCCCCCCCCCATAACCGCCCTTTAAGTGTCACTCTGTGACTACTATAATAAATGAAAGTTAATCAGTTTTGCATAACAAAGAAACCTAAAACAAACAAACATACATACATTACAACAAGCAATCAAACAAACAAATAATTAGTTAATAACCAGTCAAAAATTTAATCAATATAATTTAAGTGATTTTACATCATCAAAACATTTATAAATCTCTGCGTTTTTCAAGTCTCATTAGTTGTGGGCATGGCGTAGTACACAATACATTATTAAGTGCGTTTCTGTTTTGTACATACTTGTAAGAGGTGTTTTTATCATCATGCACTGTCTCTCGTAAGAAGAGTAATATGTCCACGTCCACGTCCACCCTTAGTGACTATACATCTCCTTTTACTCCTTCCATTTGTCATATATATATATATATATATATATATATATATATATATATATATATATATATATATATATATATATATATATGGCTACACACAGAGAGGCATATCTCTTACCTGCATGATTTATTCCTGGTCCCACCTACTTTTCTCTTTTTCCAAAATGTATGTATTCTGTAATAAGAGGTGTGTATGATTGATTGCACATGAATTTGGTATATTTGTGTGTATAGTATGTCTTATTTTTGGACTTAGTATCTTTACCAATAGCATATCATACAAGGATAGTGCACAGCAGTGCAACTTTGATTTTTCTATACTGAATGTTTCTATTTAGGTTCTGTTGATTTCTCCCCACGAGTCATTATGTTGAATATTCACCCATTCTCTGAAATATTCTTTCAAACCAAATTGTTCTTGGGTTCTTTTGATATAGTTGTGGTGAATTCTGTCAGAAGTTTTTTCCTGGACAACGAAAATCATGGCTCCATATTCGTTCCTTGTCTCTAATGTAATCTTTGTCTCTTTGTCTCTTTCTCCATTACATCTTAGTATTTTCAATTTTCCCTTGATCGCGTTATTTCTTCTCTCTCTCTCTCTCTCTCTCCTTATATATAACTACTTTAGAATTATTGGGAATTTATTCAAGGACATTTTGAGGTATAGCATTGTGATGCATCACCACATTCCGGGTACATCAGCACATTCAACATTGGAATTTATGAAGAGCATCATTGGAATTCATTCAGAACACTACATTTCTGGTCTTGTGAAAAAGACTGTAAATTATTTCTGAAAGTTTCACTTGCATTGAAGGGAAATAACCATTTATTAAAGTTTTCAATTTTAGTGGTTGGAACCTCCGATCCTGGACGAATCTGTGGTTCTCATGGTTTAGATAGGCCATGATCCAGACTTAGGCAAGAAACATAAAGTTCGATCACTCCAGCTGACTCCTCGGTCCGTGATGCTATGTTTAATGTGTTAATAGACTTTTGCTTAGGACACGGAGCCTACAGTAACAATGCGGTAGGGGCACTTTAGAAACGGACCCCAAGTCCCAATTTAATTTTTATTTTTATTTTTTACGCTAAGGCGGGTGAACAATCCCTGAACGTTTGCCAGAGGTGGAGTGTAAAAAATTGTAGTTTCGTTCCCTCCTATGACATCTTACATTTAAACAACCCCATTGTTACGTTGCATGATGGGATTGGTTGGGGGTAATGGTGGGATAAATTATGCTGTCATTTACTCGCATCACTATACGAATTTGTGAATAATATGAGGGCAGCTCATAGGTTAAATAGTACCTTACGTATGACTTTTATTTCCAATTCTGCTACGTCAATAAATAAAATTTTATAACAGAATATTATTGTTCTTGGCAGATAAATTCGTAATAATTCAGCATGTGACCTAACAATCCATGCAGAAACAGGGTAGAAACTGTCGCAATTCTTCCCTCAAATGTATCAACCTTTGAAACTCGTCGCATGCTTAAAACCTAACACAAAAACATTAAAAATTTATCCTATTACAGGAAAATTTATTTAAAACGACCTCAAAAGATCTAGCAATAAAACTGCTAAAAGTTCTCCTTAGTAAAGACATTCACACGGTCATTTAAAAGTCTTTGCATTATGTAACTTTAAACTAACCACACGATCACATTTGGATAATGAACTTTAACATAATACATTTAAAATAATAATGAATATAGTTTTTGATATATTTGGACTTCCAGTTTCTGCTCGGTATAATCCCATAATATATTCAGATGTTGAGTTGAAAGTGAATACTTCTGCAATAATCATCCATTTTTCTCTCCCTCTTTCTCTGTCCTGTCTCTGTCTGTCTGTCTCTGTCTCTGTCTGTCTGTCTCTTTATATATATATATATATATATATATATATATATATATATATATATATATATATATATATATATATATGGCTACATAAGGGCAGAGTATATATATATATATATATAGTGAGATCTTTTTTATTAGTTGCTTGGTAGAATTAAGTATGCAGTCAAAGCCGAAGGAGTGATAGAGAAGTATAACTACTCGGGGTTGTTACTGTGCCGTAAAGCATGAAACCAAAAACAAGCCGAACAATAAAATCCCTTTGACCACACTATCCTTTTCTATATCTGCTGTGATTACCTATCAAATTCCTTACTGAGTCTGGTATTCTGTCGAACATGGATGGCATTGATGGATTATCATATGAGCATAGCTTATTTTACAAAATAAAATACCACTTTGTGTTTTTTAAAATAATTTATTTTTGTCTTATGGTTTATTAATTTACAAGCTATTATATCAACCATATAAATCAGCTGCATTACTTTAAAGACACTCTGCATTTAATGATCTAATATATATATATATATATATATATATATATATATATATATATAGTCGGCATCCGTCCGTCTTCGGGAGACGATGGTGTAGCTTCCGGTTGGGTGTCCTATCTGCACCGTCGAGAGTGGCTGAAGAGTCCGACCCTAGAGTGATAGTCTCTGTTGCACTTGCTGCAGGTAAATGTTGAAGCTTGTTGTGGCTGTTGTTGTTTCACCTTCCTCCTGGCTCTCTTTGTAGCGAGGTTTGTGTTTCTTGCTTCCTCGGCTTTCCGAACGCCCTGTCTGACAGCAAGGCGCCAGATGGAGAAGTCGTCAGCACAGCTCTCCCAGTCGTTGACGTTGATGTTGGCCGTCTTCATGTCCTTCTTACAGATATCTTTGTAACGCAGACGTGGCTGTCCAGTCAGTCGTGCGCCTTCTGCTAGCTCACCGTATAGCAGGTCTTTGGATATGCGGCCTGGGTCCATTCTCTTAACGTGGCCGAGCCAGCGAAGGCGCCTCTCGCTGAGAATGGAGAACATGCTGTTCATGCTGGCGCGTTCCAGAACCTCTGTGCTGGGTACTTTGTCTTGCCACTGGATGCGCACAATGCACCGCAGGCATCTCAGATGGAAGCTGTTGAGTTTCCTTTCGTGGCTCACGTAGGTGGTCCATGCCTCGCTGCTGTAGAGGATTGTACTGAGCACGCAGGCCTGGTAGACGCGCAGTTTGGTCTTCTCAGTGAGGTTGGGGTTGTTCCAGACCCTCTGGTTCAGTCTGGCCATAACTGCTGATGCCTTGGCAATCCTGCAGTTCACTTCAGTATCAATGGAGAGCGAGCTCGAGATGGTGGATCCAAGGTATCTGTAGTTCTCAACAACTTCAAGGTTGTTCCCATCGATGGCGATGGTGGGAGGGGAGCCTGCATCTTGAGCCATGACATTCGTCTTCTTCAGACTGATGATCAGTCCAAACTCCTTACAGGCGTGGAAGAGGCGACATACCAGCTGCTGCAATCCATCTTCCGTGTGTGATGTCAAGGCTGCATCATCGGCGAAGAGCAATTCACGGATTAGAACCTCTGTGGCTTTAGTCTTAGCACGGAGACGAGCGATATTGAACAGCTTGCCGTTTGCCCTGGTGTGGATCTACACTCCCTCGCTGCAATCCTTGAAAGCGTACTGGAGGAGCATGGAGAAGTAGATGGCAAAGAGCGTTGGCGCAAGGACGCAGCGTTGCTTCACTCCACTGCTGACTGCGAAGGCATCCGAAGTTGCACCGTTGAAGCACACTGTGCTTTGCATGTTCTCGTGGAACGACGTGATAACAGCAAGCAGTCGTGGGGGGCTGCCGATCTTCTGCAGGAGCCTGAAAAGTCCACTCCGGCTGACCAGGTCAAACGCCTTTGTCAGGTCTATCAAAGCGATGTAGAGGGGAATCTGCTGCTCACGACACTTCTCCTGTAGCTGGTGTAGTGAGAAGATCATGTCTACAGTTGACCAGCCGGCTCGGAAGCCACACTGGGATTCTGGGTAGACGCGGGAGGCTAATGTCTGCAAGCGCACCAGGGCGACACGGGCGAAAGCCTTTCCGACGATGCTGAGGAGGGAGATGCCCCTGTAGTTGTTGCAGTCGCTACGGTCTCCTTTGTTCTTGTAAAAAGTAATGATGTTGGCGTCACGCATGTCCTGAGGGATGTGTCCCTGTTCCCAGCAGAGGCAGAGGAGTTCATGCAAGGGCTGGAGTAGTGCTGGTTTCCCGCTTTTGAGGACTTCAGGTGGGATGCCGTCGCTCCCAGGGGCCTTCCCACGAGCGAGGCCATTGATGGGTTTTCTGAGCTCATCCAGGTTGGGTGGTGTGTCGATTTCCTCCATGACAGGCAGGTCTGGAATGGCGTTCAT
>JAECUM010011178.1:0-19432 GCA_016617855.1 Megalonaias nervosa | reverse complement strand
TAATTTATTTAAGTTATCATACCTTGTTATTTGCACATAGTCTTCTTTCAAAATAGTGGTTCTCTAGTATTTGGGTTCATTTCTTTGCCTTGACATGGTGATTTGGTCAATACTCACGGCAGTCTTAATCTCCATAGCGCTATACCGCCGAAATAGGCATGGCATGGAAAACAGTTTGTTATAAAATTTCAAATATCATGATTTTGAGTACTTTGTCATCAGCGTCTCTAACACAAAAAGTAATCCCTTCTCACGTGTTTGGCAGCCGGAAATGCAGAAAGGTCGGCCATATATAATCTATATTGTATAATTATAGACTGATGAGGCGAGTATTAAGTTTTGTAAACCTGTAAACTTCGCATCTTTGCTAGCCAAGGTTCTTGAATTAATTTCGTTCCATATTGACGCTGTGTTTCAAATCTCACTCGGAGCAAAGGCCTCCTTCTTCCCAAAATGTACTTTATACACCACACAAAAACATGGTCCTTGCATTCCCATTCAAGTGATTTTCAAGTTCGACAATAGCAAACTATCAGACAAGATAACTTTAGTTTAAGCCTTGAGTCATTGCTCCTTGATAATGTTGAGAAGGAAAAAAACTAATTACTTAGGGTTGCATAATTTTTTTTTTTTTTAAAAGAATACAAACTACCCTCCCCAAAAACAAACAAATGCAAATTCATATATAGTTTGGGATTACGTCCCTTTTGTCCAATGAATATAAATAAAGGAAACTTGTTATTACATTACATTACCTCCTTTCCTTAACTCTATCATTGCTATATTTTCCCACAAATCTTACGTCATGTCAGCAACCTTCATTTGTCATGCAATAACATGTTTGAGCATAGTACCCGTTCAGACAGAATTAAATTTATTCAAAACAATTTTCCTCGTTCAACAGAATTGATTCTATTCAAAAGAATTTTCTTATTCTGCCTTCACTTTAGGAAAATGATCATATCTTGATAAACAACATAGCAAATCAATCACTAACAGAATGCGGATATGGAAAGTAAGGAGACCTTTCAGATGAATTCATTAGGTGTTTATTTTTATGCAATGTAACTCAAGCATATGTGAGATTCTTTAGGTGTTTATTTTCATGCAATGTAACTCAAACATATGTGAAAAGACACATCTTACAAATGTTTAAACTTGTCTTTTAGTATTTCAGACCTGTCAGATCGTGAAGATCTAATTAGAGTTTTTGGGGTTTTGTAAAAAAAAATAAAAAATAAAAAACAAAAATAAAATAAAAATAAAAATTAAAAAAAAAAAAAAAATTATATATATAAAAGATTTGTTTATAAATGACAGTTCATATTCCACAATTTAGCAGTTTTTCACTTTAAAAGCAGACTTGATTATAAGAATACACCGGTCTTGAATGACAAAAAAAATCGTATACTTGTGAAGAGACAATGCAAATGGTCTCTATGTCCGTTTTTTTTTTTTTTGTACGCCTTGTTGGCAATATTTTTCTTTGCCTTTTAACAATTACAGACAAATGTTACTAAAATCTTTGCCGAGTAATAAAACATTAAAATTGTACACCAGTACGAAACTATAGCTGTTATATACTTATCGCATACTACAGGTATATCGCTGTTAGCTTAAATGCTTTAAAGGTTCACATAGGTCAACAAAAGGTTACATTTTCTTTCAGCACGTCATTTCAGTTGGGACTGGGGTGGGGGTGCATTTTCTTGTGGCTTACTTTCATAATACTGTCCTATGTGAAGATCTGACAGCGACCACTTAGGAGTCATATTCTGGTGACCTTTGAATTAGCCATTGGAAATACAGTTTTCAGAAATCAGAAAGTGAATCAAATCGTTCGGCACACATTTATGCTCTTTAGCCACACTGCTCAGTATCCCAAAGGTCAATATATGATAATGATGGCTGATAAAAATTATCGATTTTGGAAATAGCACAGGTCACCAGGACATGACCTGTACAAGATCGCTGTCAGATCTTTACGTAGAACCACGTAGGTCTGATTTAATCAGATTGCGCTTCATTATCCTTCAAGTTGAAGTCGGTTTAAATTACGGCAGCCTGCACTGTTCCCTCCTGAGTGTCAATACTATTTCCCCTTTATACGATTGAAAATATACCACAAATACGGAATGTTTCTTATGATGTAACAAGAATACCTTGAACGGCCCATTATACTCCCCCTCCTATTGATCGAGCCCAAGAGGACGTCATTCAGGTAGGTTTACGGCACATCAGCACAGTATCTAATTTAGTGCAAGGAAATTGGAGAAAACAGCCTTGTCGAAGGATACACCATTGTATGGGACCTAAGCTGATTTATTAGTAGGATTAGAACCCTCTCGCTTTCTGTCGCGAGTTCACCATGCCATCATCAAAGTCGCCTTGAATGATGTTAAGTTAACGTGAAATAGGTCGTGCATGCGCCTTATTAATCTTAAATACGATACGATTGGTTGTTTTGTAATTTAATACTAATATTGTTTCACGAAAGTCTGTTCATTCCCGATTGATGAGTATTCTGCATCTAAGATGGCATCATAAAACCTCCATATGAAAATTACCGATCGATATGGACTTTTATAATGATATCTGGGTACTAAACTGTGTCAAGAAAAGATTATCTAGAGTCTAAACGTTATTAGTGCAGGGTAGTCTTCGCACGCGTCATTCTGAACAGACTGCAGACGCTTGCTGACAGAATGTATCCAGAGTCGCAGTGCGGGTACCGCGCAGAGAGGTCCACAGTCGACATGATCTTCTCCACCAGGCAACTGCAGGAGAAGTGCAGAAAACAACACAGACCCCTCTTCCTGGCCTTCATAAACCTCACCAAGGCGTTCGATCTGGTCAGCAGAGACGGACTCTTCACAACCCTGGCGAAGATTGGATGCCCTCCAAAGCTGCTAAGCATGGTCCAGTCCTTCCACGATGACGTGAAAGGCACAGTGCATTACGATAGCTCAACGTCCGACCTCTTCGACATCAGCAGCGGAGTGAAACAAGGCTGCGTCCTTGCCCCCACGCTCTTCGGCATCTTCTTCGCTGTCCTACTCAAGTACACCTTTGGGACGTCTACAGAAGGGATCTACCTGCACACGCGATCAGACGGCAGACTGTTCAACCTGGCACGACTGAAGGCAAAGAGAGAAGTGCCAGAAGCAACCATCAGGGACATGCTCTTTGCAGACGATGTTGCTCTAGCCACTCACACAGAAGCTGAGCTTCAGCGCCTGATGGACCGTTTTGTTAAAGCATGCGATGAGTTCGGGTTGACCATCAGCCTAAAGAAAACCAACTTGATGGCTCAGGACGCGGATCCCCCCAGCATCATCATCAACAACTACGAACTAGAGGTAGTCAGTCAGTTCACGTATCTCGGCTATACCATCACCAACAACCTCTCGCTCGATGCTGAGCTCAACAAGCGGATTGGAAAGGCATCAACAACTCTCTCCAGGTTGTCGCAGAGAGTGTGGAACAACAGCATGCTGACCCTGAACACTAAGATCTATGTGTACCGTGCCTGTGTGCTAAGCACTCTCCTGTCCGCCAGTGGAACCTGGACCCTGTACGCCTCACAGGAGGAAAGACTGGGCGCCTTTCACATGCGATGCCTCCGACGCATACTCGGGATCACCTGGAGCGATCGAATGACAAACAACGAGGTACTATAACGTGCCAAGATTCCCAGCATGGTCACACTCCTCCGCCAACGTCGCATCAGATGGCTGGACCATGTACGTCGGATGGATGACGGACGGATCCCCAAAGACCTTCTTTATTTGAAGCTTGCCTCTGGCAAAAGATCGATCGATCGGCCGCATCTCCGCTTCAAGGATGTCTGAAAGCGCGAAATGAAGTCCTTGACATCGATGTCAACACCTGGGAAGAGCTTGCTCTAGACAGGTCCAGCTGGTGACATGTTCTGATCACTAGTCTGAAAGCCAGTAAGGACAAGCCACACTTGCTCGCAGATGAAAAGCGATCTCAAAGGAAGAAGAAGCAGTTCCAACCCACACCAGACTCAACCTTCAAGTGCAGCAAGTGTAGCAAGGACTGCCACTCCCGTGTTGGGCTCCATTGCCACAGCAGACGCTGAACAACCACCAGCCGGGACATCTCTCACGGGCGCACTTCCATCGTCTCTCGAGACAAACGGATGCCAACGAACGAACGCAGGGTAGTATGGATTTTATGCAATGTGCGGCGTTTTAAAAAATGCTCATGAACTTTTAACACTTCATCGCATATACTTCCTGAGACTATTATGTCATGATCTTGCAAGAAATATTGATCAACGATCAATCGCAAGGTGTGTGTGCAGTCTAATTCTAATGAGTCACACCATTAGCTGAAATAGTTGGTACAACACTCTTATATAACATGTGTGACCTGTAAGCAAGGTCATTGGGTCAATCCTGTATCCCCGAGCCCAGATAGGGTGATAGATTGATAAGACCAGATATTCCTCGAAACGAAGGCCCATAATCGCGTTATTAGATGATTTAGAGAAAAACGTGCAATTTGATTAGCTTGAGAGTAGTACACATGTCGTTTCAACTACACGATGCTAGGAACTTAACATTATGACGTTAAGTAGAATTCAAAGACCTCATGACATGCGATATTTATAGAGTTTGTATTGTTTGATATTGTGGTCTCGTCCAAAGTACAGCGGGGCGAGCGTGAGATCAGCATGTACTGGGACGACATCACACTGTCCAAATGTAGTTGATCTCCATCTTGATTTGTTTTGTGCTACATTATAATGACATTTTTGCATCGCGCAGTGTCAGCCTTTACAATAAGAACTTATTTAGACAAAAGTGTGTCCGTACTAATTTTGAAAAGTTTTCAGTCTGGTTTTCTGAGGATTCGGAAGTTGTGATTAATATTTGTAGTAATGAATTTCAGTCTTTGCTTTATTGTGGAAATAGGTAAATATTTAACTATCAGTATGGGTTTATATTACTGCTAAGACTATAAACACTAGACTATCATCTATTTATTATATATCCCCATTTACTAAATTAATATTATAACCGATTTGAACAAATTAAAGTCAATACAAAAATATTTAAGAGAAACATTTTTTAAATATTTTTATTCCTGAATTGTGCATCAACAAATATTGTGACCTGACGTGATTTTACGTACTGTTCTTATATGATAGACTTGCTGTCATGTTTTGAAATGTAGCAACAAAGTTATTTGGCCCTACGTGTGCTTAACAGCACTAACTAGGCATGTACGTAACAGTACTTAAACGCTTGACGAAGCGCATCTTTGTTATCCAAGGGTCGTTCGTTGACTTCTTTCCACATCTGGAATTTGAAACTAGATGGATCAACGACTATTGGCTAGCGAGGTAGATTGAGGACCATTGACTAGCGAAATGGATCGACGAACCTTGGCTAAGCGAAGTGGATCAACGACCATTGGCTAGCAAAGTGGATCTACGACTATTGGCTACCAAAGTCGATCAATGACCCTTGGCTAGGAACTATGTCTACGGTGTCAGTCTTTTTATCGCTTGACACGGTATGCCGTCCTCCCGCAAGTGATCGTGTCAGACTGTTAAAAATATCATTTTGCTGACCAGTCGTCTACTCTCGCGTGATTTGCTTGCCGAATAGCTCCATCACCAGCATCCTCACCGCCATTTTCATGATGAGAATACTGATTTACTTATAAAATTTTATCCGCCTAGTTCAAAGAAGCGTTCTCACTTTCAAGATCTTATCAGCATAGTTCTAACAAGTTTTATTGCATATCATATTAAGTATGAATTCGTTTCTTTTAACGCATAGGCTTAATAGCACTTAGTGCATGTAGGGTAAGGAAGCAAAGATGTATTGTTGCCTTGAGAACCTTTTCTTCAGGACATTTCCTATTGAAGATACTGACCCCAGTCGTATGGGGTGCACCGGCAGACTCCCAGAATAATGCAATAGTTTATATACGGATTTCTATAAAGTATAAATTGTCATTTACTCATTATGTGAATTGGGACATTTTTAAATGTGTGAAAATTTATTTTTTCATTGTCTAAAATACACTGATTCAAGGTTTAATCTATACCATTGTCATAAATATAACGATTCAAGGCTTAATCTGTGTCGTTGTCCAAGATACAGCAGTTCAAGGCCTAATCTGTACCACTGTACAAAATGCAATGATTCAATGTTTAATCTGTGTCTTTGTCCAAAATACAATAATTCAAGGCTTAATCAGCGAACTTCATTAGTGTGTGTTGATAATATCTTGTTACAAATGCTGTTGTGTGGAACATCAGACAAAAATGACATAATCCAATTAAATGAGTATGTAATAAACCCCATTAAAATGTACAAATTTTCTAAATCGCTCTGGAAATATTAAGGGGAAGTAACTGCATTGGGACACAAAACGTCATAATAAATATTCCTGCTTAAAATATTTCATCGTAGCTGTACATTTGTTGGTCTTCTTTCCTTGTACACTCACGCCACTTCCATCAACCCACAGCGCACTGCGGACTTGGGAATATACAAAACACCTGATGCAGACTCCTGCATGCAGCAGTAGAAGCTAAAGGAAGTAGCATCCGCTGTTGGTAGCGTGCTGGACTCGCGACTGAAACGGTTAGGGTTTGAATCGTACCATCATATTGGCCTGAGTCTGCTACACTGGTGTGTCCTTGCGAAGGCACTTTAGTCCAGTTGCAATAGCGTTAAGTAACCTACTCGCACTGCTGTGCCGTACACCAAGGCAAACTAAACGCGCGTATTTTACTGTGATAAATTTGGAGTATGCACATTTGGTTATAGCGCCCCGTTTTAAGGAATTCTTAGATTTGTGTCATTGCTTGTTTGATTATTGGAACTCGGTGCAGTGGAAATATTCCTTAGCCCGAAATAATTAACCAGTTACTAGGAGCAATCGTCACGGAGTGAAGTGTTAGTGAGTTTCCATGATGCCATGGTTCACTTTTGATGAATTCAGGTCGGAGCCGCATAAGTGTCCCTGTCGTTCCATAGTCCCTATTAAAATCTAGTGGTGTACATCGGTGGTGTGACTGCAGGTGCAGTATTTACGGTAGGAGACTGGTAAATTACAGAATGGAACAAACAAGAAGGGACTTGGCAGATACCGTTTATGTCGCCATGGTGGCAAATGTGATGCAGTTTTACAGGCGAAATGGGCCTTGAAACCATGAATTGACTGGCCTAAGGTGGCGTAGTTAAAATAGTTCCCTGGGTTAGGGGATAGTTGTACAGATTCTATGGCGTGAACTGCTGACGGTACGGAAAGCTGATGAAGAGAAACCATGCAGATATGCGGTTGATAAATATTTGGAAAGTTGAGATCTGTGGTCTTGCATTGATTAGAGTAAAAATTTATGTATAGAATGGACACGTCAGGCTTTCTAATTTATGGAAGTTGTATGGAAGTCTTTGGAAATTTGGCGTAAACTTAATGACTTCTAGCGGAATCGCGCCAGGGTTTGACACCGCTCGGTCAAGTACATACCCCTGGCTTGTAACAATACGATACTTTAGTAATACACACACTTAGTTGTTGCTGTTGTTATTGTTGTTGTTGTTGTTGTTGTTATAGAGTTTAGTGCCATTTTTCATCACAAGATAGGCTATACATCGCGGCCAGTATAAATGGTGGAGGAAGAACCCTGGACAACCCTGGGAAGAACCACCGACCCGCGAGAAGCTACCGGCAAGCTTTCTCACATACCCACATTGGCCGAGCCCGAGACTCGAACCCACGCAGACGGAGGTGAGATGGCAGTGATCCGTAACGGTGAGCGCTTTAGACCACTTGTCCACTCGGGGCCCCACACACACGTAGTACATGATGCATTAGCAATTCACACACTTAGTACATGATGCATTAATAATACACACACTTAATATATGATGCATTAGTAATACACACTTAGTACATGATGCATTAGTATTGCACACACTTAGTAAATGATGCATTAGTAATACACACTTAGTACATGATGCATTAGCATTACACACACTTAAGATATGATACATTAGCAATACACACACATAATATATGATGCATTAGTAATACACACTTAGTACATGATGCATTAGTAATGCACTCACTTAGTACAGGATGCATTAGTAATACACACACATAATATATGATGCATTAGTAATACACACTTAGTACATGATGCATTAGTAATGAATACACTTAGTACATGACGCATTAGTAATACACACTTAGTACAGGATGCATTAGCATTACACACTCTTAGTACATGATGCATTAGCAATACAGACACTTAATATATGATGCATTAGTAATACATACACTTAGTATACGATGCATTAGTAATACACACTTAGTATAAAATGCATTAGTAATACATACACTTAGTGCATGATGCATTAGTAATTCCCACTTAGTATATGATGCATTAGTAATACATACACTTAGTATATGATGCATTAGTAATACACGTATTACACGATGCATTAATAATACACACATTTAGTATATGATGCATTAGCAATACACACTTTATATACGATGCATTAGTAATACATACACTTAGTGCATGATGCATTAGTAATACATACACTTAGTATATGATGCATTGGTAATACATACACTTAGTATATGATGCATTGGTAATACATACACTTAGTATATGATGCATTAGTGATACATACACTTAGTATATGATGCATTAGTAATACATACACTTAGTGCATGATGCATTAGTAATACATACACTTAGTATATGATGCATTAGCAATACACACTTTATATACGATGCATTAGTAATACATACACTTAGTGCATGATGCATTAGTAATACATACACTTAGTGCATGATGCATTAGTAATACATACACTTAGTATATGATGCATTAGTAATACACACACTTAGTATACGACGCATCAGTAATACATACACTTAGTATACAATGCATTATTAATACACACACTTGGTATACGATGCATTAGTAATACACATGCTATGTATACGATGTCTTACAAGGACTCTGGAGGACTAATTAAAAATACTTTCATTTCTTTTTACACGGTAAAGAGTAACTGATGCGGAAGAAACATTGGTCACGTGTTTCTCCAAAACAGCCAAATGCTAAACATACGTAAAATGTTTTATATGGTATACCGAAAGTTATTATAGTTAAGGGATTATTCTTAAGTTATAGAATAATGCATAAATATAATTAAATGGCATGTTCGCTCGGATCTATGTCAGCAACCTTCAATTGTTATGCATAAACCTATACTTGATATGCATTAACATTTACTTGGTATGGATTAATACGTTTTAACACTGTCCTCTTTCAATTAAAAATTAAAATGTAATCAAAACAATTTTTTTTTTCTTTTCTCCTTCATGTAGATATTATATCCTATAACTATGATAACAAACAGATCACTAAGATTTGTTTGAATCCGCTTCTGTAGAGTTTATGTCTCCATGCATTGTTATGTGTATATCTATATTATATGTGTTAATTTTCATGATTATAAATTGTAAGGGTCATTTAGTAAATAACATACTCATTACTAATTATCTTTATTGTTGTGGTTTTTATGCTTTAAAGATGAGGTCATTTTAGAAAACACATTACATAACTGGGTCTGTATATTACGATTAGGTCATATCGTTCGAGTAAACATGTTCGCGTGGCCTTTTGACACTGGAACCTGTAGAAGAAATCTAATTCCTGATCGGCTAGCTGTTAATATACTTGACCTTGCTGACAAGGCTAGAGTGATTTAGAAATGATTATCTGAACATCGTTCTGGTCTGAAACTGCGTCTTAGTTTTTCTTATAACGGATGTTGACCCAATAATTAGTTATTCCTATCATAAACATCAGACTTAAAGGAGACAAATAGTTGTGTTCGATTCAGGTGAAAAGATTTACTTAATTATTTTAATTATTCATTGAAATTACAGGTACTCAAACTTTAGGATTTATAAGTTTTTTGTTTTTTTTTTAATAGAATTACTGTGAATTAAAAAGATATTTTGGATTATATCATTGTGATACATGAAGACTATTGGCACATCAGCACAATATATTGGACTTCATTTGAAACACCATTGGAACTCATTTGGAATACTTGATACGTTTGGACTTGCGATAGAACTGTTAGGACTGTCTATTAATTCATTTAATATACTGTAAGTAATTTTTAATTTTTCACTTATTATTTTAGGAAAATAAATTATTTGTTCAATTTTGCAAAACCTGTTTGGGCTCCGGGTGGCCAAGTGGTCTAAATATCTTGCCTTTACTGATCTCTGCCATCTCACCTTTGTCTGCATGGGTTCGAGTCTCGGGCTCGGCCAGTATGTTTATTTGAAAAAGCTGAGAGTGGCTTTTCTTCCCGTAGGTCGGCGGTTCTTACTAGTGTCTTTCTCCACCAATTATTCTGGCCGCCGTGTATACTGATGTGTCAGTACCCTTGAATGTGCTAATATTCTAATAGTTCTGATGTATCTCAGTGATATAATCCAGAATATCTTTGAATGAATTCACAATAATTCCAAAAAAGTGAGTTAGTCCTAGCGCCATGATGTTATTTAAATGTTTTAGTCTTCACGAGGAGTGATGAATTAGCCCTTACAAATTTATGAAATGTATGAAATAAAAAGTGCCATTTTCATCGGAAGAGGATTTAATTTTTCTCAATGCCATTTTGTACCGAAAATGTCCAAATGTAATAAAGCTGATTGATCGCCGGGCTACATAGGAATAAATCAACATAGCAACACTTTTTCTTATTTGTAATGTACTAAATACATGACGCGTAGAACCTTCCTTTCAACCAAAATTTATTTTTAAATAATTATATTTTCCACTATGGTTCATACATTTATCGAAATATTTGTTACGAGAGAGAGAGAGAGAGAGAGAGAGAGAGAGAGAGAGAGATGTTTAGAAAATCTTTCCTTAAGATCGTTTTCATTATATTGCGGCTGATTATCATGTAGTTATTTTTGTGATCAGTAAAATAAGCACTTTTCCCAACTTTATTCCAATACTCCAATAAACCAGAACCTATGTTGTACCTAACCTATGATTTGCTTAATAGTTTTGTCAAATAGGCTATGATGCGAGTGTAGATTAATTTTGACTTTTCGTCTTTAAATTTAATCTCCGGAAGGTTGCAAGCTGTATTTAAAATTATAACTGTATGCTTCAAGTTTTATGTTAATTATAGTTGCACAGAATAATGTTGGGTTTTTTTTGGGGGGGGTTGTTTTTTTTTTGTTTTTTTTTTTAAATATTTTTTAACGATTGTTTATAGTTTAAAGAACAAAAATTGGTTATTGGATTTATACTTCATGCAAAATAATTCCTTTCCTCATATTCATGCATTTTCTGGTCTCTCTTTAATTGTTGATACGCTGCAAATAAATTCGGAACAACCTTTTTCACTGAACTCAATGTCTGATTTAGCTACGTAGTGGAAATTCGGGACAACCTTTATCACTGAACTCATTGTCTACTTTAGCTACGTAGTGGAAGTTCGGGACAACCTTTTTCATTGATCTCAATGTCTGCTTTGGCTATGTAATGGAAATTCGGGACAACCTTTTTCACCGAATTCGATGCCTGCTTTAGCTATGTAGTGGAAATTCCACAACCGTTTTCACTGAAGTCAATGTCTGCTTTAGCTATGTAGTGGAAATTCGGAACAACCTTCTTCAATGATCTCAATGTCTGCTTTAGCTATATAGTGGAAATTCGGGACAACCTTTTTCATTGATCTCAATGTCTGCTTTAGCTATGTAGTGGAAATTCGGGACAACCTTTTTCACTGAACTCAGTGTCTGCTTTAGCTACGTAGTGGAAATTCGGGACAACCTTTTCCATTGATCCCAATGTCTGCTTTA
Organism: Megalonaias nervosa; assembly: GCA_016617855.1. NCBI lineage: Eukaryota > Metazoa > Mollusca > Bivalvia > Unionida > Unionidae > Megalonaias > Megalonaias nervosa. Next base: position 7,521 of record JAECUM010011178.1, on the reverse strand, counting down.
GCTATGTAGTGGAAATTCGGGACAACCTTTTTCATTGAACTCAGTGTCTGCTTTGGCTACGTAGTTCAAATTCGGGACAACCTTTTTCATTGATCTCAATGTCTGCTTTAGCTATGTAGTGGAAATTCGGAACAACCTTTTTCACTGAACTCAATGTCTGCTTTAACTATGTAGTGGAAATTCGGGACAACCTTTTTCACTGAACTCAATGTCTGCTTTAGCTATGTAGTGGAAATTCGGGACAACCTTTTTCACTGAACTCAATGTCTGCTTTAGCTATGTAGTGGAAACTCGGGACAACCTTTTTCATTGATCTCAATGTTTGCTTTAGCTATGTCGTCGTAATCAGATTTGTTTTCCAAAGGCAACAAATACATCGGCATGTAAATAGTACATATCTCGCGAAAAATAAAAAAGTATAATGTTGATCTCGAGATTTTCGTATAAAACAGACAGCAGGAAAATAATGAATTGTTATAATTAAATCATAGATACATTTCCTACAGTCACACTTCCCCTCTCCAACTGCGCTTATAGGAGTGATACCCTTCAACATCCACGACGTCATAGGATGACTTGGCGGAATATCGATTGGTAAACTGGTGCAGAAAATGCAAATATACATCACTTATTTTCTGACGGTGCTTTCCTTGATACTTATAGGTTACTGCATTTGTATGGGAAAATATGAACGAGTTTTTCGGATGGATATACTGCACGACCTTGGAAGTGCAATATATCCATCCTACAAAACGAGTTCATATTTTCCCATACAAATGCAGTAACCTTTTTATTATATGCTCATTTTCTTATTTTACCCAAGACTTAATTATATAAATAAAAATACACTACAAGAAACAAAGTAACTGAATTTATGCTGTATTCCAAACTAAATACACAAGCGCAGATTCGTCATTACACAACAACATCATTATTAATGCGCACATAACTCAGCCCAGATAAATTTGAACTTAGTCGCGCGCTAGACATACGTTTCGAAAGAAAATGGCGTTTTGGTCTACTTAAAATTGAAATTTGGAGTCATATTGTGAATGAACGCGCATTGCAACAACTTTTCCATTTGATCTGGAATGAATAGATTTTGGTATTTTTGTCGATTCGACGAAATTTTGTGATTATGGACTGGATTTTTCTACATGAAGTACATCGGATTTCAGCAGCGTCTGTGCCAATTCTACATGAAATACATCGGATTGAAGCAGCGAGGGAGAAGCGTGTTGACATCTGCAAGTGTGTTTCTGTTCTGTCATTGAATATTTGAAATCATAATGTAGGAAAAATATGAAGTCTTTCAATTGCAATAATCGAAAAGACGCTATGGAATTTAATGTTTATTTCATTTTGAGTGCAGTAAGGAGGATGTAATTGCACTTAGAATATAGTCGAAATTACAGTACAATTTTGAAATGTGTAATCAAGCTTGAGAACCCATGACATGGCTCATGTAATTCGGATTTGCAGAACTAAGAAAGTACATTTTGAGGAAATTCAGGATGTAAAACTGAAAGTGTATTTTTGCCATTCTTATTACCAGCTAAAGAAGACAGTTTATGCCTTGTCACTTGCATGTTATTTGTAAGGACCCTGTCTGGCGTCTATAGCTAGCCTAAACCCGAAACATTGTATCAAAAAAGTTAACACGGAATGTGTCAAAGCAACTGGTATGTGGCAGTCCACGAAACATCTGCTTTTGTTCATTCAGAAACAAACTGTTTGTTTACAATAGAAAGTAGTTCCTTTATTCACGTGAATGCAATATGAATAGAAATCGCGAGTGCAATATCGTAAAATAATAACCGATTCTGACAATATAAAGTTAACGGAGAAAAAATGAGCATATAATAAACTTGGATATTTTGTTACATCGAGTTTGAACAATCATGGCCCACCTGCCAGTAAGAGTGCGATTTTAGACTCTTTTTGTTTAAACCCAGTCTATCAACACTCGGTGTGTCTTTCTGTGTAGAGTGCGATTTTTATCTTTTTCGTTGAAATCACGTCGATCAACATTCGGTGGGCCTCATCTGGTAAGTAATCAAATCCAGATCATAATATTAAATGGACCTTTGCTTACACAACGGTAATGAATATCGAGAATGAAAAGTTTTTCATCGCACTTGATCGACTGAAGCTACCAATTACTATCGTCACATGTAGTTTTTACCTGATATCCTCGTCCGACGTAAACCGGGAGAGGTAATTGAAAACCCTCGTTGTTGAAAGAGTCTAAAGTTTGTCTTCAATGGTTTATGGTTACTTAGTTTTGGATTGCCTTTAGCACCTTCAATATTTATTCTTCCCATGCTTTTATCACATTACAAAAATGATTCAGCTATTTGATAATTTACTGTAATTAAATATTGGATTACATAATGAACGCACCGTGTGCCGTGTGTCTCTTTGTTAAAACCAATTTTTATTCTTACTTTATCAAGTTGTCCCTTCTCCACTGATAATGCGGGGCTTTCACCACCAAAGTTTGTAAGTTACGGTCATTCTATATCATTTTATATAAATAGGCAACCAGCGTTATGAATATAAAACCAGTATATTCAACAACATTGAAATTCTCATACAAACAAACAAGAAAGTAAAGAGATAAAAAAACCCACTTGACTCTGAGTTTATTTCTCTGGTCATACTCTTGAACGGTAATCTCTTTAATCTCTAGCCATACACTTGAGCGGCGATCTCTCACCGTACTCTTAAGCTGTAATCTCTTGTCGTACTCATAAACTGTAATATCGTGTCGTACTCTTGAGCTGTAATCTATTATCGTACTCTTCAGATGTTTTATTTAGTCATACTCTTGAGCTGTAATCTCTTGTCATAAACTTAAGCAGTAATCACTGTCATAATCTAAACTGTAATCTCTTGTCGTACTCTTGAGAGGTAATCTCTTGTCGTGCTCTTGAACTGTAATCTCTTGTCATAGACTTGAGCTGTAATTTCATGTCCTACTGTTGAGCTGTAATCTCTTATCGTGCTTTTGAGCTGTAATTTTTTTCTTCATAATCTTGAGCTGTAATATCTAGGGATACTCATGAACTGTAATTTCTTGTCATACTGTTACGTTCAAGTTTCAGCACTAATAACAGCTTATATAATGTTTCCTTGACATTTGTTACGCCTATGGCCTTTGACCTTACCAGCCGTACAGCAAGCGACTGCCTTGTTATACTGTATCAAATTAATGACTGTATGATTGATTTTCGGGTCCATAATGTCATGAATCAGTTTGTAACCTGTGAAAGCAGTTTGTTCATGTCCTTTGAAAGCAGTTTATACATGTCCTGTGAAAGCAGTTGGTACATATCCAGTGAAAGCAGTTTGTTCATGTCCTGTGATAGCATTTTGTGCATGCCCTATGAAAGCATTTTGTACATGTCCTATGAAAGCATTTTGTACAAGTCCTGTGAAAGCATTTTCATATGAAGGCTAATCATATGTGAAAAATAATAATCAACTAGAGGAGGTGTAGGGTTGGCATTGTGGGCCACCTTTAGGGCCGTGGGCCTTCCTCCAGTAAATGTGATTTGTTGACCTGTTAAGATTGGAATATTTAGAAACAGCTAACGGATGTAACTAATATTAAATTGAAACATTTAGCAGCACAAAAGCCATGATAGTGGAGAAGAACATTACGAGTTACACAGTAATAAGAACTCTACAGGTAATACAGCGTTCTAAATACGATTATATATGTGTAATACAGCGTTCTAAATATGATTGTATATGTGTGATACAGGGTTCTAAACACGATTGTATGTGATTCTTATGATAACATGCATATAACTGCTATAAGTTACGCTTTCTTGAAGCTCCTTTCTCCGCACACATACAGCATTAAATCAGAACATACAGCATTAAATCAGATGTAAATTGTTATGAAAATTATTTTATTTGTGCAGATTTTCTCAACAAACTTATGCAAATTGGTAAAAACAGAATACATAGGCATCATATCGTTCCAGATAGACCGTTATATATTCAATTCGCTAAATAATGTAGAATCTCTGCCAATCCCACAATCATACATCTTGTCTTTGCATTTGTACTTTCACCGTCTCTAAAGCTTTCAGATATAGATGTAGACTCTGCTATAATACGTTATTAGATGAGGAAGAGTATAACCTAATTCGAATTTTCCGCAAAGTGCAAATTTTTATTGTCCATAAAATGTGTATTCAAATAAAGAGAGCATATTATAAAGAGAATAATCTAAATCATGGTGTATATTTGAAAGGACTGAATATCACATTGGTTCAATACACTCAAGTGTAACAGAATCTCAGTCCATACACAGGAAAACAAATGGCTAGAAAGATGGTCAACGTCTAGAAAATCGACCTGTCTACAGTTTGAAGTAATATTCCGATTGGACAATTGTAGTCATGTCACGTGGTGATAATTGCGAACTAGAATCTTGGTGATGTTTATAAGAAGAGTAGTAAATATTTATTCCATTCCTATTTTTTTTTATTACTGTTCTTATTTTATGTTCAGTTTGCAGGAGTATCTCAAGTTACGCTTAAATTCAATTTGAGATGAATTATGTATGTAAATTATTTATTGGCATTTCAATGTTCTTGTAAAAGTGTTAGGACTAAGTACTATTTTGGAATTATTGTGAAGTCATTCAAGGAGTTATGGACTGTTGGTACTTCAGCACATTCAACGATCTTGGTACATTATCACATTCAGGAATTCATTTGGAACAGTCTATTCTTTTGGACTTGTGATAGAACTTTAGTATTATTTTGGATTTAATTCATAGTACTCCAAGTTCGCCTTAAATTGTCATTTTATAACTTAGAGAATTAAATTACTTACTATGTTTTTCAAATCTTATTGGTTTAACTTCTTCATGTTCCTTAGATTAAGACCATTAAGTCGTAACACATATGTCACAGAATTGAAGTCGGTACACTGAAATAGAAAATGGGTTCCACTCATAGTGGATACTGGGTATATTATTTTCTGTATAATGTTACTTTGTTATATTATTAGAAACGGACTTTTTATCTCTGATCCATTATTATGTATTACTAAAAGCGGACTTTATATCTCTGATCCATTATTATGTATTACTAAAAGCAGACTTTATATCCATGATCCATTATTATGAATTATTTAAAGAGGACTTTATATTTTGATAAGTATATTTACGGCGCTGTGATCGGAGATGTCTGAATGTATAATTTCGTATTTACTTGCTTATCTTTTTTCGAATGAGTTGTATTAAATTTATCAGTTCTACTGCCTTGGTTAACGTTTAATTTATATTAATATTCTTCCTTTTCTTTGACGTTTTTCCTATATACGTCTATAAGTTTATTTTCCTTTATCTAGTTATCAATTAAATGTTTTAATAATTTATCATCTCCATTTAAGCCCCTGGTTCTGTCTTTTGCCTTTTCGATCCATCTGAAATCTCCTCCAATAATTAAATTTTCCATTGAAAAGATTTTTAAATATTCTGTCAAATCGTACATAACTGTTTTCTTAATTGTGCTACAATTTGATGGGATTTATCAGATGCCATCCTTACGATAAAATTTTCGTCAGTTGCTTTAATTGACCACTATAATTTTAATGTGTTATATTTTAGACAAATGGCTAACTTTGATCCACCCGACTTAATGCTACGGTTTACAATAACTAACGATGTTAGGGTTTACAATAACTAACGATGTTAGGGTTTCTTCTAGTTGCTTTAATTGATTGATGTCTAGAGTATGTGTTTCTTGTAATTATGCTGCATCAGATTGCTTTGTTTATTTTTTTAGCTTTATTACTTTGCTTTTAGTTCCATTTACATTCAAGGATATCACACAGAGGTTGTGTCTGTCTATGGTAGCCTTGAAACGGTGATTTATATTCTGATTAATTGTTGTTTATTAATTTAGTGGTTTTAAAACTTTAAGTCAGAGTCAGATTTTGCTTGGTGTTGTTTATTTTGTTTATATTCGTCTAGAGAAATTCTTCTTTTTATGTTTTGGTAGGAACGGTTTTCTTGGCATTTGAGGATTTATTTGACCTGTCCCGTTTCACGGCCTTTAATTTGTGATATTTTCGTTGGGAGGGGTTGTTTGCTAGCATGTCTAGAGGTCTAATTCCTCTGAAGTTGTTGCCTTTGCTGCAGTTATTTGTAGGTCAGTCTCAAGGGATGATCTTTTCAACTGTCCCTCAGTTGATACGGCATTTGTCCTCTTCCATTTTTGTTTTGGAGGTTTTGGGTGGAGGCCGAGGCCCCTTCACCTTCCTCTAACATAGTTTGGTCCTCCATGATAAAATTCACTGATTACCCCTCCGTTTCCATGTCTTGTTTCCATGTTCGCTGTTTCCTTTCCGGATTCTACTTCCGTACTAGCAGCCAGCTCTTCCACGTTCATCTTATCCTTCTCTTCCATATCATACTCTTGGGTTTTCTTCCAAAACGTCGTCTCTGTTAACACGTAAAAGGGAGCCGCTGTCTTTTCTACTCGCTTTTTAGAGTACTTTTAGCTTCTTTAGTAATTATGTTTTCTGGGGCTTTGTTTTAGTCTTCATTTTGTTCTCTTCTTTCACCTTGGGTTGAGTCCCCTTTTCATTCTGGATATCTTTCCACTCAAGATCTCCTGTTTCGCTCATGTTCTAGGGAAGTTGTTCTTGATTTTTAGCAGAACTTAGTGTGTCTATTAGGTTTGGTTTTTCCGCAGTGGCATTTAGTCTTGAGGCTCTAAATTTGCGTCCTGTATTTCATGGATGTATCAGTTTGTCCTTTCTGGGTCTCCATTGTTTCCTTATGGGTATAAGTTATATTTTCCCCATTGTTAGGTCGAGTCATTGGACTTGGACATTCCCTAGAGTGATGTTGTTTTCCTGCATCTTGTGCAGGGATGAAGGCAAATGCATCCCCTAAACCAATTTTGACACAGGTAGCCCATAGTGTAGAAAATGGTTGTTAATTTAATGATTTCTGCTAAGTAAAGATGACTATTCTTACTCCTGTACTTATAGAGGGGTAGCCCTAGAAGGTTGCCCGGGCCCATTGTTATATCATATCAGAAACGGACTTTGTATCCCTGAGCCATTATTATACAAGTATCATCAGAAACGGACTTTATATCCCTGACCATTATGTTGATAAATGAATGTACTGAATCTAAGATGATCAAATTTAGTTCTAATTTATGAGAAAAGAAAGAACCTAGAGAAAAAGAAAAATGAAAAATAAGGAAAGCAGACAGGAAAGAACTGAATTTGATATTCTTTCTCAAATCCAAAACCAACACTCAGCTGCTCGGCATCATATCATTTAAAACACCCCCCACCCCCACCCCCCAATAAATCAAAATGTAATTATCTCCCTTTGACTATGGCCCCTGCAAAACATTCAAAATGTAATTATCTCCCTTCGATAATAGCCCCTACTGACCTTCTCGTTATGGAAGACATTATTAATTCTTATACTAAATAGGCACGGTAAGAAAAACAGACAACAAATACTTCGTCTTT
>JAECUM010011176.1:0-82939 GCA_016617855.1 Megalonaias nervosa | reverse complement strand
TGGGAGGCAAGACTTTACACTTGATCAATCCTTCGTATTGTCGAATATTGTCCACGTCGATGTGTTCGGTCAGCAATTGTGGGTGCCCTGCGGGAAAGTGACAATATTTGCACACGTAAGGATACAGCGAACACACGTCCAAGTATTTGATTTCTTCTCCTTTCTCCTCGTCGACTTGGTACAGCAAACAGGTGGCATTCGTCCGTCCTCCGTACAAACTGTCCCGCGGGTTCAGAGGGTCCACCAGCCTGTAACTTTCCACGATGCGCTTAAACTCGGGATCGGTTTTCAATCGCTGATCGTACTCGTGTTCCCACATTTCCACTACTTGGTATCCTTGCTCTTCTAACTTCAAGCGTCGCTGACAAGTGGCCTGGTACAAGTCTTCCATGGTCCGTTGTAAAACTGGTTTTTAGTGTCACGTTGAGGGTAGCAGATGGGACATCCGTGAAATAAGCACCCGTTAAACTCGTACACAATCTTGGGGTTTTCTAAGTCCCAGCCGTCTACCGAATACCTTCCAATGGTCTTTTCGCCTCCTCCGTTGCGAGCGTGTTGGATCCATTTGTCTTCCTTCTCACACAAGTAATGTAACCAACGTAGGGCTTTGACCGAGTATTGACGTTTGACAAAATTGGTCGTTTGAGGACTGATGACAGCTAGGGTGTTTTCGGGCATGAATCGTTGACGATACACTAAGGAACCCGCTTTGGCAATGGTACAAGCTTCTTTCAAAGGATCGATCCCTCCGTGTTCCATGAACAGTTCTCGAAATTTTCCACAGCAGCGACGTAAAATGTCTACGTCGGAACGACAATATTTTAACATTTCTTCTTGAAAGTCAAAAGGGTCCGAAGCGTGAGTCTGGTACCATGCGTAGAAAGCTTCTCGTTGTTCGGTACGCATGTTGTCGGGGTCGTAGTAGTGAGCCTCAGGCAAATGGGGTAGAACGGCGTGTTGATTGGTTTCGGTATTGAAAAAGTGCGGAAAATAGCCTTTGGCCATTTCTGTCATGCCAAACGTTTTAGGCATGCGGCTCAAAGGCATAGCCAAGTAACTCATTGAATCTTTAACCTGTACTTGTCCCACTTGCATGGAAATGATTTTGACTCCGTTCAAAGTGACTTTCGGACGTTCGGTACTTTGTTCCGTATAGTATCTCAACAGAAATTGTCCATCGTATCCCGAGAAATTGTGAGCCATCACCGTGGCATGGCGATGACAATCTCCGTAACGTTCGATATCTTCTTGGCTCCACGTCTCGTCGATAGGTTTAAGATCCATTGGGCAAAATCGGCCAGTGTGTTCGATCCCCGAAAGATTTTTTCACGTCCTCCAGGAATCTTGCTGCAGTAAGGGCAATGAGTCAAGATAGGCTCTTGGATGCACTTCTCGCACGCTCGGTGAGCCACGCAGAAATTAGGAATGTGAATGCCAGTCTCTTGCATGCATTCGAAATCGAAAAAGATGAAATTCCCTTTCTTCTTCTGGTCCTTATCTTCTTCTTCTTCATGTTTGGAATGGTATTTTTGAATGTAGCATTGGTGTTCCAAGTCCACGGTTTGGCGACAAATGTGACATCGCTTCTTTCCTGAACAGACGTGCGCCTTGGCACTGTTGGTACGTATGCCTTGTCCACAAGTAGGGCACAATCTCAAGAGCCGACAAGCACATTTCTGCTGTGAACCTTGCGTCTTTAGGTGTTGTTGGTAACAGGCAGGACTGACAAACGTGCGCTGACAAGCAGAGCAATGCACTCGTTCTTGTCCTCCGTCCAGACAGGGTGTAGAAGCTAAACATCCTGAGCATTTCGATCCACAATGCTTGTGTTGCTCTCGATTGTTATAGCCATAGTCACATTTCTCACAGCAATAACTGTATGACAGGAATGCAGTGATACTGGTAATGGCATCAAAATGTTCATCGTGATGATAGACGTGAATGTATTTTCCGTCTTTAAAATCTTGACCTCGAAACAACAGAGGTCCGCGCACTTCTTGAGGGTGAACTTTCAAGGTGTAACGTGGAGCCAAGACGTCTTGCAACTTTTGCATTTCAGGAATGCCACAGGGTGTGTCTTTAGCTAACCCCGCTTGCTGTAACAGGAGTTCTGCTTCTTTTCGTTGTTTGGCTCGGTCCGATTGTTGAATAGTTTTCCAGGCTCTTTTCCATTCTACCGTATCGTTCTTGTCGGCATACGTTTGTCCCACCACGATGGCACGGGCTACACACATCTTGTCTTTTGAATTGTTAATTTGGACGAGACTACGCTTGAGGTTACGCAAGTTGTCTACCAACATCAACTTTTTTTTACCTGTCCCTTGGGGAAGAGACACGTGGGTCATGTACAGTGTCGCTTTTCCGTCCGTGATGTGAAATTTGTCGTTGGATTGTTGTACGTGTTGAATCTTGTCCATGATTTTGGAAGGTGTCAATTCTGTTGGACTGCTAAACTCGATCCAAACGGGAGACTTCAAATTGTCGTGATGAATAGAAAGTCTCAAGCGATCGTCTTCTTTGGCTCGACATTGCCGTTTTAGTGTGGTTAACAAAGAATCCCACACATCGGTGATGAACCCTTCTGCTTTTTCCAAGGGTACGTCAGACTTGAAATCTTTAAATTTCACTGCGTACGTGTAGGCTGTGGTTCTAAATTTTCTGGAAGAGCGTTTGTCCGTCTCCCGAATATGGTAGTACTTTTCAGGGTTTACGGGTGGTAATGGACTTTGATTTGGTGTAGACCCTTTAGGCTTCGATTCTGGTTCACTCATCTCATCTTCAAAATCGCTGGCATGAATTTGTGCCAAGACTTCAGCTACTGTGCGAGGCGATAAATCACGTTTCGGCCTCTTACTTTCTTCTTCTTCTTTCTTTTCGAAATGATGCGATCGTTTCATCTTGACGGCAAAAAGTCAAATGACTACCTGTGAAACACCATGAACCCCTATATATCTATGTCAGACCAGGGCATATATAAAGGGCTAGTGACTCCCTCTCAGTATTCATTTCGCTCTCAAGCCGACCAGCACAATGGAAGAACCCACACAGATCGAACTTCTGATTAGAGCATTGCGAGGTGTGATAAGAAAGTTTTCCTCAGACAAGCCGACGGACTACTCTCCTTCCTTTCGAGATAAAAGTCAAGATACTTGCTATATCTGTCAAAAGAAAGGGCATTGGGCTACAGAATGTCCAGACCGTCAAAGAAGAAAGGCCAGTGTCAAAAGAAACAAAAGTCAAGATACCTGTTATCATTGTCAAGAGAAAGGACATTGGTCTTCAGAGTGCCCTAAGAAACAACAGGAGCAGGAGAAGGAGGAGGAAGAAGAAACAGAGGTGACCTCGACAAAAGAAGAACCCCGACAAGTTCAGAAAGAGAAGACAGAAAAGAAAAGAAGACGAGAAAAATGTGAGGAAGAAGAAGACGAAGAAGAGGAAAAAAGTGTAAAAGTGAAGAAATTAAAAAAACAGAGAGAGTGAAAGATAAAAGAGACAGAAGAAATCTATGAACTTTTTTAAAAGTGTTGTGTTGTGTTATGTTGTGATATTGAATTGTAAAAATTTGTAACAGAATAGGCCAAACTGAAAAAACGTAAGTGTCTCTTGGTTTTCATTATTTAGAAATAATAAGGACCTACACTCATACACTCACAACACGTACATCATAGGGTTAAATAAGGGATTTTGAGTTTTAATTGATTTTGGCAAAATGAATAGTCACTCTTTTCGAGAGTATTGGGTAGCCCTGAAAAGGACTGTTGAGCGTTTGTTTTTTTCCTTAGAACAAACTCAGGAACGAGAATCAATTCGCTTTAACTGTCTTAAGCCTTTGCCACGGCCAAGGCCTACTTGTGGACTTGCTCCTGTCAATGATTTAGTAGATATCACTAGGGGTGGTATCTGTGGTGTAGTCACAGGGTTAGGTTGTTTGGCTCGGGAAGATCTTTTTCTCTTGGGTCGTAATAAAGAAGTCTGATACATTTGTTTCAGACTTCTTAACTCGGCCAAAATGTCCAAGAGTACCGTGACCGTTTGACTTTCGCTGCTCTCCTTCTCTCCTAGACTTTGTTTCTTCTCTACTGCTTCTTCTTCTTCCTGTTGTTTCCTTCTTGCCTCTTCTTCTTCTTCTCGCTGTTTCTGTTCAAGAAGAAATGCTTGCTCTGCTTCTTTCTGCTGCTGTAAAAATTTCTCCAATTCTTCTCTGTCTTTGTTTAAAATCGTCGACACGTGGTAATGAAGGAGAAAGTGGCGAAGGTACTGGTACCGGAACAAATTCTTGGGAAGAAGATAAAAAATCTACCAAATCCCAGTTGAAATCAACCTCTTCGGGAAGTAGCACTGTGTTCACTTTGGTAGCTGCTGCTGTACCATTACTTCTCGTCTCCACAGCCGGTGCACCCCAATTCATTGTCTTCTTAGGTTCCGTCATGTTTCACAAAACACTACTGCATCGATTCACTGCACACAGACGCTAGTGTGCCTATATAGGAAATGTGACGTCACAGGTAGCTCTCTTCGGATTGGAAGACAGACTCCGCGAAGTGACTGAATTTTGTAACGCGTGTTAGGATTGGTGAACCCTTTCAATCCGTTTCGATCCGGTCTTCCACTATAAATAAACGCGGTTCACTTCATTCCCTTCACCTGTTCTCGTCACAGAGAAGATGTTGATCGACGCAGAATCCTCTACTTTGGTATCCTCAATGCTGTTCCGTACAGACTTACCCATGTATGTGAAAACAAAATGGACTGTCATCCGGATCACCGGGGCCACTCTTTGGAAAAGAAGATGTTATGTGGAAAGCCAAGGCTGTCTTAAGCGGACTCTCATCTACGGACCAGAAGTGAGACACAGCTTAAGACAAACTTTGAGAAATTTGAGGAAGATAAGAAGACCTATGCGATGTCCTGTATGTTAACAGAATGGTGTTAACATCACATAACAAACAACGGCCCTTTTCAGGGCCACTTCCAATGCCTCGAAAAGATCTTAATTTTCATTTGGTCTCCACCCTAAACGAATATATATATATAAAACCCTTCCTCTACTAAAATAAAGAAACATGCCACCTGTCGCTTATCGCTCTACAAACCCCCAGTCTCCTAGTCACCGCTCTACAAAAATTTCCATTGACGCTATACAGGCCCAGGGTGTTCTAGTCCCTCTACTCCATTTTCCATTGACGCTATACAGGCCCAGGGTGTTCTAGTCCCTCTACCTAATTTTTCCATTGACGCTATACAGGCCCAGGGTGTTGACCTACTTTCTTGACGCTATACTGGCCCAGGGGGGTCTGTAATGCTAATTCCCATTGACGCTACGGTACCCCACTATACTACTATTGTATAGGAAAATGAGAAAAGGAAAAAAAAAATTTTTGTAAATTGTGCATTCTTCTAGAAAATGAATCATCTAAAATAATATTTGATTCAGAATATATCTATATCTTCTAGAAAATAGATCCCAGAATAAAAATTTGTATACCGTATATATGCAAGATTGTACACAAATATAATATGTAGGAAATTATTAAACGTTTTGTTTGACACAAAAAAATTTCCTGGCAAAAATTACAGTGGAAACAAATTATAAAACATGCCAATCACAAGTGTTCAAAAGAGCGCTTTACAAAAGTGTGCCACACTGACATGTTCTACAAAAAATTCAGACATTTGCATACTTCTATAAAACCCTGAATTATATTACGAACTCCAAAAACAAGAAGAGAATTATAGCTAATTACATCCTTTGCAAACATGGTGATCACTGTTCCAACTAATGCTACATATTTTTGTAAGGACTGCAGCTACTCGTATACAAATACACCAATGCATGCATTTATTTTGCTGTCAAGGTGACATTTGTTTTGGTGTGTGTCCTCATGATAGATGAGGAATTTATTCAACATCTCCTAGGTCGGGAATTTGAAAAAGGTATAGGCTCATATGAGCCCTAAATACAAAGAGAGTTTATAATGGCTGCCTATGTGTTCTCTGCTTCTATACTACATGGAATCTTTTGTTAATAAAAAGATCAATTTTAAAATTATCAATATTTGGAAGCTATGTGATCGAACAAAACGTGATAGTTGTATCTGCATGTAAGCTCTTTACGACAGAGCATATACAATAATACTTTTCACATGCTTACCGATCGTTTTATTTACTTTGGTGATAAATCTGTATGAGCATTATTGTTTTGTTCAAATTTAGTTTGAAAGCAGTTATTTAAATCATTCATTGGGATTACTAAAGTGCTCGGTGTTTTGATAAACACTATTTGGGGATTATTCTTAATTCATTCGAACACATTCTTGATTATACCAGTGTGATACATCAAGACTTTTCGTGTATCAGCTTATTCAAGACTCCTGGTACATCAGCACATTCAAGATTGGAATTGCTTTGGAATACTGTACTTTTGAACTTGGAATATAATATGTAGCAGTTTATGGAATTTAATTCAGAATACTGTAAGTTCCTCTTAACCGTTCACGTTATAACTTAGAAAATTATATTATTTGTTCAATTTTATACTCTGACTTTCCTGGCATCGCATCTTCTGTTTCTTAGCTTAAGACCACAGCGTCGTATCAATGTGGAAGAGTTTGTTTTTGGGTGGCGTTTGTCGACGTATTCTCCTAATTTTTTTTTTATTTTTTTTTAATTTTTTTTTTCTCCGTTAGTTGCTCAACCAATACATGAATCAATTACGAATCTATGAAACAAACATTTCGGTGTTTATTTGTTTTGATATAGTAAATAGTGAGCTAGTAGCTTGCTACCTACTAATACAGTTTACTTGTCAAAAATGTGTAGAATTGATGGGAGATAACGATTTTCGTTATATAATCACTATGCTTAGGGCGGGGAACGTGCCAATCAGAGGTAATACCGGAAGATATGAAAGTATCTGCTATGAGGAAAGATTGTGTCAAATTTGTAACGTTAACATCGAAATGAATTCCATTTGATTACTGCTTGTCCGCTATATGGAGAAATACGAAGAAAATACTTACCGACCTTTGTATATAAAAATCCAACTTTAGAAAAATTTAGGTCCTTCATACACAATGATACTAGACTAATTTAGCAATGTTTACTATAAAAGCCTTAAAGATTAGAGAAACTGTTTTATCAACGACTCCTGCTACGCAAGACTTTAGATCAATATCACAAATCTTGCTCCACACAAGTTTTAAGGTTACACTTAAATCCGTTTGTTTGATTACTGTGCAGTATATACTTGTATCTCACCTATATCCGAAAAAAGCAATAATTATTACTTGCGTGTATATTACTTCTTATAAATACGATGTTCTTTTGTCACGTATTATAAAATCTTTGTGTACCGCATGATGTATGGATATGTATCATGGGCCAGTGGCCTATATTACAAATAAACACTATTATTAGTTTTTTTACAAAAATTACAATTACGGAATAATGTATTTGTATATGCATTACATTTTAAAACAATTATTATTTGTCGCAGTTTCTGTTGTGACATTTGCTAAGCACGCAGGTAGATAGGCGAGTTTTGAATAGATAAATATATTGGAAGGAGAAAACCCCTGGGTCTTCGATTTTCGTTTCATTATTTAATATTTCGTTTCGTTAAAGTTTATGTTCTGATTTTAAATTTTTGGAGAACTTTGTAGTGCCATCTAACGTAACGTCTTAGTTTTGGGTCACGTGATTCCACCTGTGTATATATACGGGCCAACTGTGGCTGCTATGGTGGTGTGTTAAGAAGTGGCATAGTGTGAAGATGTCCCCTGCAGAGTAGCTGTATGGTGGTGTGTTAAGTGGCATAGTGTGAAGATGTCCCCTGCAGAGTAGCTGTATGACCACCCCGCCAGAGCAAGCACACTTGGTCGTATTTTGCTGGTCAGGAGAGAGCCAGGCCAAGGGAATCGGAAAGAGTAGGAACATGGTCTTTCGTCGACCAAAAGCCCTGCGCTACAAGGCTCGTCCATGAAACGCAGAGGTCTTGAGGTAATACACGTTTTTGACTGAGGATAACTCTTCTTTCATTATTTTCGCACTGTCGTCTCTCTCTGTCGATCTCGATCGGATAACGATGCGACTCTGCGACCCAGTCGGCGACCCTGCGACCCAGTCGGCGACTGCGACCGAGACTGCGATTAAACTGCGACCCAGTCGGCGACCGTGCGACAAGTCTGCGACCCTGAGACCCAGACGGTGATTGCGACCCAGTCGGCCACCCTGCGACAAGTTGGCGACCCAGTTGGCGACCCTGCCACACGTTCTGCGACACAGTCGGCGACAGCGACCAAGACGAACACAGTCGGCGACAAGAAGCCAGGAATAAGACGGTATCCCGCTAAGGTAGAAATCTGTCACGCTCTGGAATTACCAGTCCTCAGACAGATTCAGCGGGGTATCACTCCAAATACAAAACCTATGCTAAAGAACCCGAGATAGCGAGACTCGGGGCAGAGTAGCCGAGGGAGTATTCCGCTACAAATTGGTGGGCAGCGGTGGGATAGGTCGAGCAGTAGAAGACAAAATTAAGATTGCTTGCTGAGGGTCACATGTAGGCAACCGGATGCTTACCCCCGAAACGGAGGTGAGGACAGCAATTCCTTTCGAAGATGAGTTTCAGCGCTTGACGAAGGAATGCGAAGATTCGGAGAAAAGACTAACTGCAAGGAAGGGGACTATGGCTATGAGTGCAGAGACGACAAGGAAGGCAGAGGAGTGGTGAGGAGAAAGAATCGCCTCCAGACGACAGAGTCACTTTAGTGGACAGGCGATGTCGACACCCTCGGATTCGCCGAAACCAACAAGATGGCCGATACCACAAGGGATGCTGTAAAGGTATCTTTCACAGACAAATCGAGATCTGAAAGCAAGGGAACGGTTGCAGAAGGAAGCGATGAGGCGACTGATCTTCCACAGAGAACCTTGAACAGGCCGGTCATTACTCCGATCTCGTACGACGGGACGACACCCTTGTTGGATTTTATCATTCACTTCGAGATGTGTTCAACCCTAAATTTTTTCACAGAGGAACAAAAGAAACTATATTTACGTGTCGCACTGAGAGGTCAAGCACAGCAATTGTTGGCAGCGCCTGAGAAGAAGTCGTACGCTGAATTAGTTGATTCTCTGGAACAGAGATTCGCACCCCCGAACCAGACCGAGTTACACAGAGTTCAGCTAAGGAGTATGATTCGCAAGAATGGAGAATCCTTACCAGAGCTTACGCAGGCTATACGGCAGCTTGCGACTTTAGCTTACCCAGAGGCGAGTTTTCTTTTGGTTGATACACTTGCTAAAGAACAATTCATTGATGCCCTGACATGTGCTTAAATGTACAACAGGCGAGACCCGCTACGATTAGCGATTCGGTACAGGTAGCTGTCGAGTTAGAGGCGTTCGCTAGAGCTGAGCTATAATGACAGGGAGGAAAAAGGCATGTCCGTGGCGTGAGAAGAGCAAGGGCCAGCGATCAGAGAACTTAGAGAGCAAATGATGGAGCTGACGAGATTGGTCGCTGAACTTAGGACTGAAGTCAGGAGTATCAAGCAATCAAGACAAGTCCCAGAGCGACGCAGAAACAGAAATTATGACGAACTTGTTTGTTACGGATACAGCCAGCTGGGACATTTCAAAAAGACTACCATGCTAAGAGGTCATGTAACAATGGTTCGCAACCGACCCCGCAGTCGACGGGTCGCATGAGATACGACAGGAACGAGAGGCAAAGTCGCAAGAGGAACAAAGTTACTTATCGACTTCGAAATCGATCGTTGGATGCTGACTTCGGATTGTATGTAGCTGGTACCATTCAGGGAACTGCTGTCGATCTGCTGATTGATACGGGTGCTACAGTAACTATCCTATCTAGAGAAGTCTATAGGAGAATTAAACCGGAGAAAAGACCAAACCTGATTCCTGTGAGAGGGAAAGTCAGTCTCACGGTCAGTGGACGGGAAGGAACTTTTCGAAATAAGCCTACATGGTGTTCGTCGACGACATAAAATGCTGATTGCCGACATCCCAGCTGAGGGAATACTTGGATTAGATTTTCTCAAATTTAATTCGTGTCTAATCGATGGTAATAAGAGTCGTCTTTCCATCGGCAACGAGAATTTACCTTGTACATTTAAAGGACAAGCAGGATGCGCCAGAATAATTGTGGCTGAGACAGTGAGTTTCCCAGCGATGCACGAAATGATCGTTCCAGGAAAATTTGACAAGCTGTCGTCTTCAGCAGTGCCGGAAATTGGAGTGATAGAGCAGGATCAGAAGTTTGGAGAGCGCCACGACATCTTAGTCTCGAGAATGCTAGTCAGATCCGCGGAAGGGAATTTGCCCCGTGGGGATACTGAATGCAACTGCAGATAACCAGACGCTCCATGCTGGGACAAACATAGCTGTCTTAGAAGAAGTCGGAGAAGTCGTCGACTTAGATAGGAGTGCGACCGTTCGTTGTCTTCAGAATAAGGAGTTGCAGCCTCGAGTACCGACCCATTTGGAAGAACTGGATCAGGTATCAAAATAATCAATCCCTGAAGAACAGGCAAGAAAGGTGGATAGGTTTCTCTGCGACTACCAGCCACTCTTTGCCACATCTGATCTTGGAAGGACTACAAAGGCGCGACACAGAATTGAAACAGGGAGCTCGAGACCAATAAAACTAACCCCGAGAAGAGTTCCGATTCACGCCAGAGAAGAAATCGAGAAGCATGTGAATGACATGAAACTTTCTTATGAAGCTACTAGTATTTGGTTACCTTCTATTATATTAGAGTATTATTATTTCAAACAATATTCAACTATTTCACACAGAAGACAAAAAGTCTCACTTTAGCAAAAGAAAAAGTTTTATACATTTTCTGTTGATCACATTGCACTGACATAAAAAGGAACTCATTTTGTTTAAAAAAAAAAAAACCCTCTGAAATGGTGAGTAAAAGGTGATAACATCTTTGTGATGGTCAACAGAAAGAGCCATTTGATGATTTTTCAAACTCGACCTCCCTTCCACTGCTGTCAATCAAATGTTTATTTAACATATTCAAGGTGAGCTCTTTTCATCTTAGTAAGCAAGACGTGACATGTTGTACTATTCTCACAATAATGTTTTTTTTTAATTAATGGTTTGCTATCTTGGACAATTTACTATAAAATTTACAAATTTAAATTTAAATCTACTTTTTGTGAAATCTTTATTATTTACCATAAATTAATATTTAATAGAATTATACAAGTTTTAAAACTATGTCCTGATGTTAAGAAAATGCTATACTAATTAGTTATGTGTACTCATTTTAGATTTGACAGAATTGGCATCATTTCTTTCGATCTCTCAGTCTGAATACTGCATACACAATAATGCTTTATAGAAAGAAAAAAAATAATCCTTTAAATATTTGTAACTGGGGAAGTAGCCTCTAATAATTTCATATGATGATTCATTATATCTTTAAATCATATTTCTGTAAAATAACGCTTATGAACTAATGTTGAGATAGAATGAGCTGAGGCAAATGATTTTGCCTCCAAGTTGTTTATGCAGAGATCTGCTGTTTACAAAAATAAAAACTTCATAAAATTTTAAAATCACTAAAACTTCTACATTGTTCATGTTACAAATACTAGTGTCTATATATTTACAGTTTATATATTGCAGTGTCCTCAATTAGGATATCATATTGTAGAGTGTATTATTGGAGGGGGGGGGGCTTTATTTACACTCTGTTCATGATAATAAGTCTCTAAGAAACATAGAGCATGCACATGACTGTTTTATTACTACCAATTAAATTCAAGGAAATAAACATCACAAACAAGTTCCAGAATAAAAAACACAGTGTACTATACTCTCTACAACAAAAGACAGATAATTCTTATAAACTCTTCTTTCCCTTGGTCGAGAATGCAGACTAAGATAATCACAGGAAATTGGGCACATTACTGCTTAAAATCGACCTTCTTCTGAACATATCAAGCATTCTTAAGATTTCTATACACAAACTTTATCTGAAAATCACTAGCAATTAATAATTTTCTAAAGAACAGAATTATCATATAGATGTTTACAAACTTTCTCTCCGCAGTAGTTAAAACTGATAATTATTACAATATTGCTTTTGGACAAAATTATGCAGAATACACATACTGTACCTTTGTAAACATGGATTTAAATCTTGGCCTGAACACATCAAAACACAATGACTTATTCCAGGTTTTATTCATTTCCACCCTCTTAAATACCTTATCCACTAACAGCAGAGCCATAAAGAGTGCTGTGTAAGCTGTCAGACTTGTATGGACAATGTACATACATAAATAAACATACAAGTATATCTCACTGCATCTTCATTCAATAACATATATCAATGGCTATTGGTTTATGTACAGCTACCTTAACCTCAAAGTTCCTTATATATCAAAGGAGTTGTTTACATCAGCCTGTCACAATGTATTTGACTAGTCTGGGCCCTGGCATTCACCCACTGGGGATTCAAGTCCTGCGACTGTTTGGTAGTGGCCCTGACAACCATGGTAAACTGGTTATATCTGCAAAGCCCAGTTCCTTGTGATCCAGGATATTAAAGTCAATATGATAAAAATATTAAAGTCACTAAGATAAAAATGCATAATTTGTATTTGCCCAAATGTACCAACTCAAATTCACAGCTTTAGAATCACATCTGAATTCTATATAAGTATGTAATTCAAAATACTATTTACATCAGCTTATTCCTTAAGTCCCCCGAATTATAAAATGTAATGTTTTAACCAACAATGGAGTGGCTATGTCAGCATAACCATCTCTCTTGATGCACACTAAAATACACAAGGTAGACCCCTTCAAGTCAAAATGAATAATGCATAATGCCTAAGAAAATAAGCTCTATTTGTATCATTGTTCCAAATCGTATTTCAAACAGTAGATCACAAAGGGATCTGCTGACTCAACCTTTTTGCAGTTGGCATGTGAGATAAGCCATTCTTGAATCATAGCTGTTCACAATGACAATACATTCAGAACAGAAGCAGAAATAATATTAATGCATGTAAGGCATGAGACATGTGTCAATTGATTGTTCAACTGGGGATCTTTACAATTAAGAAACCAATCAGAGATTAATCTGTGTCAGTGATCATTATCCCTATTTATTAATGCGAAATTTAAAACAAACCAAAAACAGCAAAAAAACGTACTTATTTAAAAATTAAAGGGTACATCAATCAATTTGATGAACCAAGTATCTCTTATAAATGCTGTACTTCATTTTGGTCAAAGAGGGCTCATTTATAATGTATTCAGTTTAATGTACATACCATAGGACATCAGCCTATCAGAGGAATTATTCTATTATTCATGATTATTCTGGTGCTTCCCTGTTGACAGTAAAACATTCTGAGGTGCAGTAAAGTCTAGCTCATGCATGACAACTGTTATGTAGGGGAACTGCAATCCTGTCTGGACATTAAAAACTGGCAGTTCATCTGATTTCTTTCTTATATCCCACAGAAACTATTACACTGATTCAGTGAGTTTTTCTGTTAAATGATTAGTAGCCCATTTCCTTGGATTTTATGCATCCAAGTGAGAACTGCATACAACTGAACTGCTATTGTGTATGTTTAATAACCAATATTGAATGAAGTCAAGGTTGGCTGCTTGTCTTTTTTCCCAGGTTCATTTAACATACTTTTTAGCTAATCAATAAAAAGTAAATATATAATAATAAAGAAGTGATACATTATTCCAACTGTTACATCCTAGTATTTACAGGTAAAAGGCAGTAAATTCAAACCCATCTCAAAACTCACTCTGTTTCCTTCTTACAAGGTCAGTAACACAAATTCCTGAAGAAAATATGGACATGTAGACATCAATACATAAGAAAAGTGTATTATATTTCATTGTTAGGCCAAAGAAACCTATATGGAATGGATAATACACTCAGTGAAATTAACAAACTTCTATACAAGTATCTTCCTCTGATCCTGTACATATCTGTACTCAGTAAGAACGTCCATTCCTCTGATCCTGTACATATCTGTACTCAGTACTCCATTCCTCTGATCCTGTACATATCTGTACTCAGTAAGAACATCCATTCCTCTGATCCTGTACATATCTGTACTCAGTAAGAACGTCCATTCCTCTGATCCTGTACATATCTGTACTCAGTACTCCATTCCTCTGATCCTGTACATATCTGTACTCAGTAAGAACGTCCATTCCTCTGATCCTGTACATATCTGTACTCAGTACTCCATTCCTCTGATCCTGATCCTGCACATATCTGTACTCAGTAAGAACGTCCATTCCTCTGATCCTGTACATATCTGTACTCAGTAAGAACGTCCATTCCTCTGATCCTGTACATATCTGTACTCAGTAAGAACGTCCATTCCTCTGATTTCAGTGTCTTACATTCCTTCAGTACTTTTAATAATATCCATACAATTTACATTCCTCATGAGTTATATGCATCTGGCATTTCTCTTCATCTCTGTCACCATATCTTTATTATCTAACAGCCTAGTTGCTTATAATCAATATCCATACTGTTTATTTTTCTCTCTACCTGTGTCAATGCAAAAAACTCTTGTTTATACTTTTATCTCATACCAATTTGTTATATGGATTTCATCAACAGTATTTTAGAACACAGACATTTCATGAAACACTCAATAATTCTGCAAATATGGAACAGAATTTTAAAAAGTGCCTGGTTTTAGTGCTATAACAGTGAATGAAAGAAGACAATGGCCATATTCACTTTTCTAGTACAAAGAGTGGTCCCACAAGTTACACCACATGAGTGTTAAGAATATGTGTGTGTGTGTGTGTGTGTGTGTGTGTGTAATTTAGATTTTTAATGCAGCTTTAAAAAAATTTCAGGCATATCACAATGATGTCTGCCGTGTGGCAGTTTATAGTGATGTCTTAGCACTGGGGCATCATGCAGCAGACATGTAGCATGATGTCTCACCCAGTCACATTATCCAGACACCAGGCTGACCAGTCCTAACACTAACCTCTTAAAGCTGAGTGCCAAATGAGACAGCTGCTGGTACCATTTAAAGTCTTTGGTATAAATGAGCTGGGGTTTGAACCAATGATCTCCTGTATCCAAGATGGATGATCCAATTGCTTAGCCAACTGGAGCAGTCTGTTAAGAACGTCTTGTCTGATACAATGATGCATGATGATCAACATTCACACTAAAGACTGTATTTTACATACATGTCCATGACTGTGGATTCTGTACAAATAATATTTAAAGACATGAACTGCAAATTAATCTACAATTTGAAATAATTAGAGTTCAGTATTTCATTTTCTTTTGACAAAATAAAATCTATGAATTTCAAACCTACAAAATTTGCACTTAATTTTAAAAACATAGATTATCTAACCACAACAACGTATGAGGTCTGTCATCTCAAGCATGCTCTACAACTGATAGTGCTCAAAACTAAGGTTTATCCTTTTTATTTCTGGAAATAAATTATTGAAAATTAGGCACCTTGTGGAGGTCCAGTGTGCCATTTAATGTGTGTCTATTCTCTCCACCCTCTCCGACATTATTCTTGAGCTCTATCTGACTTTAATCAAGCACAACATTTTCAATCTCATCCTCCCAGTTTTCTGTTTCTGGGATTTCTATCTGTAATGCCATAGTTGCCTTATGTCCTTGCCTCTGAAAAAGAAAATCTTAAATTACAACTTTTAAATGAAAACATATGTGCATAATAATTAAGAATTAGTATCCTAATATAACCTGGAGTTCAATATCTGATGAAATGCAACCATTTCTATATACAGAACAGGAAATAATGCATATGCAGATTGTCAATCACTAGGAATTATTTACTTTGTTATCTGAAAGAAGTGTAGAGAAAATGTTCAGTATAGGCCAAACAGGAGACTCTTTATACCAAATAATATAAAAATGGTCTATATATGCCAAACAGAAGACTCTTTGTAGCAAAAAACACATTTTAAGTCTTTCTAAAATTAGGACTAGAAAAGATGATGATCTTCATGTAAAGCATTTTAATATAGATAACCTCTCCTTGTATGATAATTTTGTAGTATTGACAAAGAAAGCATATGATATAAACATCAAATAGGATGCTAAAATAAGCATTCCAGATCAAAAAGCTAAACACCATACCCAAATGGACTAAATTCTCAGTGTGATTTACACTGATATTTCTTGCGAATGTGACATGTAGTGAACATTTTTGTGTTGATGCTAGATTGTGTGTGATGTCAATTTCCACTGTTTTACACTCAGCATCCACTGATAAATAATAAACGTAAATAAGCTGAAAGCTATAGAAACTCAGAAAGACCTTATTATTTAAAATACAGTAGAGACCTGTACATACATACATACATACATACATACATACATATATATATAGGAATGCAGATATGTCTACCAAACTCTATCTAGACAGTTCTCATATCCGTTAGGTTTGTGAAAAAGAACGCAGTCTTAGAACTCCAAAAGGCTTCTGAGCAAGTTCAACTAGAGAAAATCTTGGACTTTTAGAAAGAATGCAGTTCATGGACTTTTAGAAAGAATGCAGTTCATATCATGAATTATCATCTATATTTTAGGATTTAATATTAATAATTTCCTTTTTAACTTTATATTTTTTATATTCGCTATAAGTGGGGGTTTTTTTTACCATCTTTGACATTTATCTTTCATTTGAAATGGTTTGACTTCCAAAAGCTATGTGCTATACATTCATACAGTTGTACCCTCATGTATAACACTGTATTTTGTTGGGATCTCTGGGATATAACATAGTTACTGACAAAACATTACACATTTCATATTTTGTGAAACCTCTTTACAACCCTATTAGGTAGTAATATGGCATTTGTATAAAGTTTAATGCATCAAAAAAGTCATAATGGCACATAGACTTTAATGATATATTTTTAAAATGACTAAAACCTCCTGTTGTAGGTGTTTGGTACATCACATAATTTACTTCACAACTTATCATGAAACATGGCTCGTTGTAAGCAAATGTGCCAGTGCATTAGAAAAAACACTTGGGCTAAGGTTGTTTCCACATTATGTTACATTAAAAACTACTTTAAACATTTGGGCCTGAAATTTCCCTCTTGGCCAAGCAAACGTTTTCACTCGGCACACTGTGTATGAGAACTGACATATGTTGGACAATGGAGAACAGGAAAAACAAGGTTGACAATTGACAATGGACACAGAGCTAAGTGATATAGTTTTCATTAAGAGTGGAAAATTAATTGTTTTAACTAACCTGTTTAAATGTTATGTAAGCTTCGTCCAGATAGTGTTGCACTGCATTGTAGGTCAGAAGCGTATCATCAAGGAGTTGCTGTAGAAGATCAGTGGTTTTCCAAGACTTCTCATGTAAAATTCTTTTCACCTCATGATTCATGCTAGTCATGCAACTCAGTATCCTGTTTATTTCTAGCTGCATGTTCGAATACACTGTGCTTCTAATGTGTGAACTGTTCAGTTCATAATGCTGGATTTTCTCTTCCATGAACTTAATGCTGGGTTCAAGTTTTTCCATAAACATCTTTCTGAAGGATTGAAATTCTAGCTGTTTCTGAATATGTTCGTAGGACTGGATATGCTCTACCTTAATTTTCTTCAGTTCCATTGCTCTCATTTCTGTCAACTCTTTTTCAATTGATTTGTCTGTCTCTCCACTTTCTTCGGTATATTCATTTGAGAAAGACTTCATGTACCCAGTTACATTTCCTTTTGTTTGGTTAGCATTGTTATGTGCATTTATTGCCCCTGTACTACCTGCATTGTTTTGGTCTCTGGGGCTATCATAGAATCTGTGAATCTGGGACTTTATGCAGCTTGTGACACCAGAACGGTTTTTAGTTTCATCCTTATGATGTTCAGGATAAAGCGTTTGATCTGCAAAATTCTGGTTCATTGTTGCTGAAGAACCTGATCCTACCTTACTTTCAAAGTCTAATATGTATGTGTTATTAGCATTGGTCTTCGCAGACCAATCATAGACCATGTCTTTTGTTATGCTTTGATCCAAACGCCATTCAAAGAATACATTGCATATTCCACACATAACATCAGTCACTTTAGTTGTCTCAAAAATTTTCATCTTTCCCTCCAGCTCTTCTTTGACCATCTGTTCTTGAACTCTAGCCGTCAGGTGACGACATTTAGTAGCAAATGCCAGCCCTCTAAGCAATCTGAGGATCTTAATGCCAGCTTCCTTCTCTGTGCGAGCTTTCTCCCGAGCTGCAGTATCAATTTTCCATTTCATTTTTTCTTCCATTGACATCTGTATTTCTTCTTCATGGTCACCAAATAATTCCATGACCTCTGACCCCAATATAGCTCTATGACTTAAAGCTGCTAAAGTGTTCTTTCCAAGGAAATTTGCAGGTAGAAGTCCAGCATTGGTTAGAGCAGACGATTGAACATGATCTCGTTGGTCTTTTCGATGGCTTGTTGGTACCCATTTACAACACATCAAATGCTCTCCTTCCCTCTCTCTCAAGAGGGTCTTCAATGCTACTCCTACATCGCGAATACACTGTGCTTGTTGCACAGATTCAAGTGCCAACCTTATCCTTTTTGGACATTTCTCAGGAGGATGTACCTGGATCAAAGCCTGCAAGAGTGCTGTTTCTGATACTATTGATACAAATGTTCCAACATTGCTGATCAGTGTCATGGCCAGAACAAGGACTCTTTCTGCCACTGCACAATTGAAAACTTGGTCCAAATCTGCTGAGAAGAGGACATTGAGGAGACTTGTACTCTTTGAAGTACCGCACACCATGATGACGATGTGGTTCATTCTCTCTTGAATCAAATCATGACTGGTCCTTTTGGGACTGAAATGGCTTACAGCCTTTTGGATGAACACTGCATGTCTTGGAAAAGTGCCCTCAATAAAATTCACCAAATGCAGATAACTGGCTGGTACTAAAAATGAGGCATCTTGCTGTTCTGAATAATGTCTCTGCATTTCTTTATTTATCTTGGCAATGAGGAAAAAGGAAAGGGTGGTATAAAACTCAAGCCACATAAGGAAGAATTTTGTGTCAGGCAGGATTTCTTTATCCTTTTTGCTAATCAGAGCAACAAACTTGGTAAATTGGATTAGAGCCTCCAATGGATCTGCTTTTGGCTTTGTCAGGTGATAATAGCTGTCATAAAATCTGCGTGCCAGGGACTGCACAATCCAGCTACTGCCAGATTCACCATGAGATTCATGATCTGTCATCAAAGCAAGGAACCTCCATGTCCTTTTCTTCTTTACCCGATTTTGCTCCTTGCTGAGTACACTTTCAAACTCATTGAGTTCCTTGTCAAAATCAAAATCAATATGGAACAAATGACACCAAAATCCAACCAATAGGAAAACATTTGCAGATTTGGCAGCAACTGTTCTGAATATCCTATCACCTGTTGTGTCTTCTTTCCATCGTTTCTCCATGAAGGCTTTCATGTACTCCTTAACAGGTAAATTCATCTTTGTAAGAACTTCACTTGGGTACCCATTTGACAGCACATGGGAATGGAAGCTCATTGGTATTAGGTCTTCTATGATCATTCTACAGGAGGTGAATTTGTCAACTTCTTCCCAGGAAGTTAAAAAAGAGTACTCAAGGAAGTACTCCACCTGTTCAGCCAAACTTGCTGGACATGTCACTCTCAGACACTTAGCTCCCAACTCTATTTTTTGCTGCAATTCAATGAACATTTTGTCAATTTCCATCAATTCACCAAAAGTCCTTTTATTTAGGGGACAATGAAGTTTTGGGCATCTTCCCTCTTGCTTCTTCATATCTGGGCATGGAAGACCAACCTGGAACCAAAAGCACTGATGAACTTCATTTCTCATTTTTGTTACTGCCTCCACCACATTCCTAAGCCAACCTTTGGCCCTATTCAAAAGATAAAAGGCAATCATTTCATGAGCTGCTTTCATGTCAGTCTCAATCTCTACCTGTTGCCCCATCTTTTGCTTGGATGGGAGCAAATCTTTTATCATGTTCTTGCATCTTGGATTCTGTTTTGGACAATATATCACATAATCTGGCTTGGTGGAGAATAAACCATAGAAACTATCATATTTCAAAAGCAGTTCCTTGTCTTCTGATGATTTGGGACAACATAGAGTCTGAGCAACTCTGAATAGGTGATCAAATCCTCGAACAAGACACAAGAAATTGTCTTTGGTGATCTGTTTGTGAGTTACAATCCACTCCACACACTCCAGTGTACCAGCTAAATTACCATATGGTTTTGAGTCAAGAAAAGCTTTCCAAGCTTGTTTAATATGCGAAACACTTTCTGTAAGGTCCGACACACCTTCTTTAAGATCTGCAAGAAGAAGGCTGGCTTCTGCAAAACCATCAACATTTCTGCAGTTTTGGAACAATGCTTTAGCTTCCTTTACTCTCCTCTGCAGATCTTCATTACATGGACGTTTCTCAGGTTCATTAGACATGACAACTTGCAAGTTTACCAGCAAAGTTTGGGCAATTGTATTTTCCTGCAGTGTCTTTCTGGCAGTCTTTTCAGCTTGTTCATTTTTGCCATGAATCAGCAAAAGCTTGGCCGCCTCTTTTCCTTGGCCTAAAATACAACAAAAACAGGTTGAAAACATATATATATATATATATATATATATATATATATATATATTTGGTATATATATATATATATATATATATATATATATATATATATATGGTATATATATATATATATATATATACCAAATAGCATAAAACCAAAACAAATTTGTTACTGAAATCAGAAAAACTGTCAGCTCTCTCAAGGAAGGCAATTATTATAAGTGTGTATAGTGAACAATAACTATGTGAGGAGTGTGGTACATAAAGTATCTGATTTTTAATGTCTAGCTTTCCTTCATGCAATAAAAACAATTCAGACAATTTAAGTAGCATAAAAATGCTTCATTCTTACAAAAGTTTGAACAAAATCTCAAAGAACCTGGCAAGAATTTAAAGACAGAATGTAATTAGTTGCTCAAAAACGTTTTAGGGTCCTACAATCTCATGTTAGCCCAACTTAAGGCTTGGGATCAGTAACAGTGATATTGTGTCATATTTTCAGTATACAGTATGTATAAAGATTTGGGTTGACAGGCTAAACCTCCACTCTCACAGTTTCCATTAACTTTAATCTGTTGGTTTTTGTGACTGATATTTGAACTGTTGAATCATTAATCAGTTTAAATATTTCAATGGTATTACAAGTGCTGACTTAGACAGCATTCCACTGATGTAATTATCAATTATGACATTTCAAAGATCTAACTTTAAAAGTTGGCTTCAATGTTTGCAATTCTGATACTGTATATTTTGTGTGAAAAATCCATATTAAATAGCAACTCCATATCCTACATACTGACCACATTACAGGAGTTTGTATCCAGCGGCACAAGAAGAAAACACCACCAACTCCCTGCTCTAACAAAATTTACTTGATGAAACACCCGTGATTACTGCGAATTAGTCTTTTTCATAGCATTTTAACAAATGAGATCTTGGCTTAAGTATGTGGATATGGTAAGGACCACTATTTTGTCCACAGAAGAATCATTACTCATTGAATCTTTAAATGTGTGGTTTATAGCAAATGCAAAATCAAACAAAAATTGTTAGCATTTATGATTTGATTGCTGGTCTTGCAATGTACTTTATGGGACTGTATATTAGTGCTATCTGAACAAATTGGCTCATCTAGAAAATGGTTTATGCCAGAAATTATATATCCGCAGAAATGTTCTTGTAGCTCTTCTTAAGCATGATAAATTTCATCTTGCACTCAATCTAAAGGCAGTAAACATTATTTTCCTATGATAATGTGGATTCATTACATCACATATTTTGTTGTATTAATGTTTGTGGATTTTAAAGTTCCTGTAAAGTACAAATTTAAAAACTCCATAAGCAATGATTCTTAAGAATCAATGATAGGACCCCTTTTATAATTCACAACTTTAAGTGCAAAATCTTGGAACAGAGTTTTTACAGACATTACATCAAGAACTGCAAGCATGTTTCAAGAACACACAGTGTCCATTGCAATTCTAATACAGATATAGCATCAAGAATTTCAAGCACATTTAAATAAGGTATAAATCATTTTAAACCCTTATAATAAATTAGGAAAAAGTATGATACTTTGCTGAGTCTATACAGTTTCAGATTTAAGAACTCCATTCTTAGAAAATAATCCAGAAATAATTTTGTTTTTAACTTGGCCCAGGAGAAGGTACAAGCTAAGAGGACTTAAGATATGTTTGCACTCATCTCATCTACATAAAATCAGGAGTTAACACTCATGTTTGCTTTACTCTCTGACCCTGACATGGCTTTTTACTCAAAGTAATTTATGTCTAAATTAAATATTATGTTAAATACTTCATTCTTTACTTGATTTCCATGATGCTATGACCAAAGGGATTCTTAGTACATATGACCAAAGGGATTTTTAGTGTAGGAAAAAGTAAAATATATAGCAGTACCAATATCAGGTGTCTAACTGGTAACATGTTGGGTGTGTGAGTTTGGGAATATAGGAATTTCAGAGATAGATGTTGGGGAAGCAATGATAAATAGGGGTAACTAGGTCAGCATCATAGAAACTGATGTGAGAACGGGGAAAATATATAAATAGCAAGTCAAGGTTTTGGGTTTCAGGAAGGTTTTGACAAATCAAGGCAAACAGTCAGCATCATGACATATCTAGATAACTGGGTCATATTCCTGCTATTTCATCACCATTTAGTTATGGTATAATCTGGGGGGGGGGTAAGGAGCTGTCATTCATCTAGTAATGGTTAGCCAATCATATTAGGTATGTGGGAAAAGTGTGTGGGATTACGATATGTGTATATAGATAAGATACAAGATATAGTGAGGAGCAGAAAGCAGAAAGAAAAAAAGGACAGCAGAGAAAAGATGTAGTTGAAAATAAGAAAGAGATAGAGATATACAAGGTGAAGAGTTAAGAGAAAGGATACCTATGAGACATAATGGAGTGATAGATATTCTGGGTGGTCAAAAATATTGATAAAAAATGTAGAAAAACATTAGGGTAGAATTTGGAGAGGTGGACAGAACTTAGTGTGTATATTGGTATATAGACAGTAGATGGCTATATGAGTTAGTGTTTTAATTAGTATACCACTGTCCCCACCTCATCCCAAAGACAACAGAAAGACCCAACTGGTCAGACAGACCACACCTAATGGGTCAGAATGCCATGGGATGATAGAGCATTTTTACGCATTAGTCAAACATCAATTTCCTTTCAAGAGTCTCAAGGCATACCTCTTTGTTTGTTGCATGGTTCCTCACACATATATAATGTTTATTCCATTACAATGTACTTGCCTGAATTTCTGTATCAGCATTAATGTAAGATAATAACAATAATATGTGATATATTAATTTTTAATATCATGGGATGGTTACAAACCAAGACATGGATAAGTACTTAGAAACATGTAAGAGGCCCAACAATAGCTCTTATTGAATATATGACCAGCCCATTATATGCAATGCAACAAATTAATAACACAGCCTTTTCTACTGTATCTTTATTCTTTTACTTCATATTTCTGACAGTAAATTAATATTTTTCTACAATGCATTTTGTTTAAAGGACAAATTAATTTTTTTTCAAGCACATTTTCAGTATTAGTGGAGCTGGCCCCAAGTGAAACACTTTTGAAAGTAATCATAAGATCTGAACACTTTTCACAGATTCTGCAAAAGCCTGTGGAACTAACCATTTTCCTCCAAGATCTGTACAGCTTCTTCCAGGTATTTCTTCTGTTTGAGAAATTCTACTCGGTCTTGCCAGTGTGGTAATCTGTCTAAAGCATCCATCATTCTCTCTTGATTCTTGTACTTGTGAAATAAGTCAGCAGCCAAGTAGCTCAGTCTCTCCTCATTAAACTTATCTGATGGCTTGTTGGTGATCAAAATCTGGGGAATGGGTTTTCCGCTAGATTCATATTTCTGCAAAAAAAATTATACATGGATTGTCCAAAAAAGAAAACTCAGGTTATAAAACTAAAATCATTTTACCTGATACAATTTATGCCTGTCAAAATTGCAATAATAAGTGACAGGGATTAACAATCTGAATATCCTCTGCTTTTTACAATGCATTCTAGAAAAAGACCTTGGATGCAATCAGTGGGTTTTATGAACTTCATATTATCTTCACTGGTGTCACAACAACTTGATGTCAGCAGTGATGGCAATGAAAGAAAAATGTCAAGGCTCACTGAATAATTCATTCTAGTTTTTTACCAAATGTTGAATGAATAAAATCAAAAATTAAACAATGCGGGCATTTCATTGATTGTTGAAACATCCTCAAGTGTTCTCTCCAATACTGATCATTATCTACAGTTATATTGTTCATACATCTACCTGGATGTTTGTTTGCCAAAAACTTACCAAATTAGAAACTATCACTAAGATTACCTTTAAGACCTTTTCAAATTCTCTTAATTATTCAACTCACATCAGAAAGAGATGAAGATGTTCTGTCTAATGGAGGAATTGATAGTCAGCAACTTGTCATAAAAATGATACAATCTATTGCACATAAGGTTATTACACTGTACTTTGATTTGTTAACATTAAAATATGTCGGGACATCTTGATGTCCATTAAACCAAATTTCTTTATGTTTATAATTAAAGGACACTTAGGGTCTTTTAACCAATAGGGAGATCCTCATAGTTATTATATTCTGAAACAGGCCTCAGTACCAACCTACCATATCAACTGAACTCCAAGACTTCAACCTACAGTACATTCCACTCTACACATCTTTCTTTCTTCAGAACCAGGATGCCAATGTAAGCCTCTACCACAGAGACAAAATTCATTTATGTAGAAAAGGAACCTCTCAACTACTGAGAAATATTAACATGTATGCCTCCATTTCCAGGCACTATAATGAAGAGTACTGTCTTTACTTTGGAGAAACTGGGTTATGTGACACAGGTATGCCATCATGGCAAACAGATTGAGTGCTTCAGAAACCATAAATCTGGACACAAATAAAGACTCTGTCAATCAATGTATTGTACATACTAGGAAGCTGGCAAAGTGCCAGTGCTTCATTTATAACAAATATAAATTTACCTAGTGAGACTCTTGACTCTTAACTATTCAATGGACACTATTGTAAATGCAAAAGTTAACGTTTTTTCAGGGTCTGAATGTGACTTTGAAGAAGCTAATATATATGAACATTTAAATATGGAAATAGGATGTCAGAATGATAAAAGTAGTATGGAGACAATCTCAGTGAGTACCCCATTGCATGATGACACACATATAACTGATATGAAACTAAATACAAAAGGTTTTAACATAGGTCACTTAAATGTACAAGGCAAAGTGGAAAAAATAGACCAGATTAAGTTAATGTTGTCTTCCAAGGAAAATAATATACATGTTTTAGGACTCACTGAAACCAAATTAAATTCTAACCACAATGATAATCTATTTCACTGTCAAGGCTACAAGAAAACCATTATGCAGGGACAGAGAGACAGCAGGGGGAGGTCTTGTTGTATACATTAGAGAAGATGTAAATGCAGAAAGGCGACGCGACTTGGAGTCACATGAAATTGAGAGTATCTGGGTAGAAATTTCTCAAAATAATGCAAAATCATTCCTACTTGGTTTCAATTATAGGCCACCTTCCTCCAAAGCAATCTGGAATGATAACTTTTTGAAACAAATGGAAAATATTCTTGCACAGGAGAAAGAAACATATATACTTGGCGATATAAATAAGGACCTTCTCAATACTCAAATAAGGAACAACTGGATGGAATTTATTGAATCATTAGGCCTAGTCCAGCTGGTAAATGAGCCCACAAGGGTAACAGAAATATCAAACACTCTTATTGATCACATTTATACCAACCTACCAGACAATGTGGCTTGTGTTAATGTACCAAATGTTGGTCTTAGTGACCACTATCCTACTTTTTTGACAAGAAAAGTTAAATGAAAGAGAAATAAGAAACATACACACAAAACTATCACTTACAGATCATTCAAAACTTTTAATGAAGAACAATTTCTCAATGACCTATAAAAAATTCCATGGAATATGATCCAAAATTTGGATGACACAGATGAAGCTCTCAGGGTGTGGACTGACTTATTTATGGATGTAGTCTCTAAGCATGCACCACTGAAAGTACATCGAGTATAGAATGAAATCCATCCTAATTGGTTTACTACTGAAATCCTAGATGCTATGAAAACACGATACCAATTCAAGGCTATGGGAAACCATGCACAATACAAAGTATGGAGAAATAAAATAACACGTATGATTAAAAAAGCTTTAAAAAAACTTATCAATCATTGCTTGAAAGCAAAATGAGCAACACAAACTCCATTGGGAAAGTCTTCAATGAACTCACTGGAGAAACACACAAAGATCAGACAAATACAATTTACTCACTTCTGGTAAATGACACCATAGTCACTGATGATCCTGACATTACAAATGTTTTCAATGATTTTTTCACCAACATTACCACAAAGTTAAAAGAACCAGTGATAGAAAACAACTTTAATGAACTAAAAAAGTTCTGCAGCAGCAAAATCTCTAAGGAGGTATGTTTCTCTATCTCACCAGTATCAAAAAAGTTTGTTAAAAAATGTCTTAGTGAACATGATACCAAGAAAGCTACAGGACTTGATCAGATTGGTCCATGACTCATTAAATCTTCTATCTCTAGCATAACATTCATAATCAATTTAAGTATTGCAACCTCATCTGTCCCCAAAATATAGAAAACTGCAAAAGTAACTCCTATTCACAAATCTGGTTCTAAGGATGATGCTGATAACTACCGGCCAATCTCAATACTACCAAACTTGTCAAAATTTTTTGGAAAACATGTCCATGACTCATTCATGTAATATTTAACCAAACACTTGCTGTTACACTCTAATCAATCAGGCTTTAGACAGAAACATTCATGTGAGACTGCCTTGATCTCCCTAACTGACAAATGGCTTCAAGCACTTGACCAAGGTAGAATAATAGGATCTGTATTTGTAGATTTCAGGAAAGCTTTTGACATGGTGTATCATGAAATCCTTTTGAAGAAACTGAAAATTTACCAATGTGAAGAAAGCACAGTTAGATGGTTCACTTCATACTTAAGTGAGAGAACACAACATGTTTATATAAATAATGTTCTGTCTGAACCTGGAACAATTAGATATGGAGTACCACAAAGCTCAATTCTAGGTCCATTACTATTTATTTTATTTATTAATGACCTACCACTTTTGCTAAGGGACTCAATATCATCTACAGATCTCTATGCAGATGACACAACGTTGTCTGACATCCAAAACACAAAGCATGAACTCAAAATTTTTTTACAGGATGCCCTAAACAAACTGGACAACTGGTGCACATGCAATGGCATGGTGGTAAATACTGGTAAAACTAAAATATTACTTATCTCAACATGGCAATAAAGGACAAATCTTGATAGTGATGAACTATGTCTGACATGGAAGGACAAAAATTTGCGAATGGTCTGTCATGATAGACTACTTGGTGTTTTGGTAGATAATAACCTAACATGGACTTAAAATATCAAACATATCAGTAAATTAGTCAATTCAAGTTTGTGGCTTTTCAGTAGGATAAGACATTTTCTCCCAGAAAGGCAGTGAAAACTATTTTATAACAGTTACATACAACCCTATTTAGACTACTGTAATACAGTATGGGGTAATTCAAATGATAAAAACATAGCAAAGCTAGCACATTTTCAAAACAGGAAAATTTAGCTGGCAAGTAAAAAATATTACCTATTAAAGACTGAATCCATCTGAGAAAAGCCAAATTAATGTACAGGGTATCCAATAATAGTGCTGCTGTTTACAATCACTATTCCAGTATAGGCTACCTGCAATTCTCCCCACTTGTGATCCATGTCTACCAAACAGTATAAAATTCCCAAACCAAATAAGGAATTATTTTAAAAAAAAGTTTCCAATACTCTGGAACTTTGCTCTGGAATAGTATTCCAGTTGAGATTAGAAACGCCCACTCTATTTCCTTCTTCAAACTCAATATATCCAGTGGCTTCAGAGATGCAGCTAAAATAAATAAATTCCTTTGTATGAGGGCCTCAGGGTAGATTAGTTCTTAGCTAATTGTGTTACCTCTTTAAATAAAGTCATTATTAAGTGGCTGAATCCCATTGAATAATAGTATGATTGCAGTAATGTGACTTTAGAAAGAAATTTCGAATGCATAAAATACAACGACCATCTGCTTTTCATGATTACTTGGTGCACAAAATGTTTTATGCCATACCTCCATGCACGTGATGCAGCAGAGACATTAATATCAATTCAAATTAAAGAAAGACAGATACAATTTCCTCCTGATTAATGCCAGTTCAGATTTCTAGACAAATCTGGTTCCATGTCTACTAGATGTCTGCTGGCGAATAGTTTGAAACTCTGATTTGCCCAATTTATATCTGACCTGAAGTTTCCTTGATTCATGACACATCTTGACTACAGATGATGTCTCATGAAATTCTGAAATAGTAATGTGACCATTAGCAATGAATAAAATATGTACAATACATATGTACAATACATACATCTGAAAACAAATATTACAGATATTTTTTTTTATAAACAATGTACTTTATCCTTATTTTTTTCAAATTTAATAAAACTATAGCCAATATTTTCTAAACTTAAAGTTAAATACCTCTATCTCCATCATGTATCTCCTGAGTGTATCGATGGCCATGTCATAATTTTCATTCTCATAAAGAACTTCAACTGCATGGTTGAAATTCCCTGCAAGCTCATAGCATCTCCTGCTCGCTAGAGGTAACCTTAATCGACGGTAGATTTCTCCTGCCCTCTCAAACTGTGAAATATATGTTACATTATAAACATTTTCAAACAACCACCTTCACATGGAGATGACCAGTTTTAGTCCCTTGTAAGTTTCCTATACAAGCCAAATGATCAACCACCTGCTTAAAGCAACCAATGACAACTGCACTGAATATTTAAGAGTGATCATCTACTTTATTCCTTATCTGATTTTAAGTTTCCTTTTATATACCAATGTTTCATCATGTCTTTCAACTCCACCTACCTGGCTCTTACCTGAATAGCAAGACAACTGTGTTCCTCTAATCAGTCATAATGCACATATATGACTGTTTCTGTACATAAAACATTTCAAATCATATTTTTAGCATTTAGAAAGAAACATAATAACAGAAATTCTACTGAGTCATGACTATAATGTCAGTGTTTTACATATATGGGCACATTCAAGATAGAAACATTAGATTTTTTTTTTTCGTAAAATTAGTTGCATTTCCTCAGCTGTTATCATTATTAATTCATAGGTTTCCAGGAGACCATGAAGATGCACATAATCTGTAAGACAAACAAGAACAATCATATCTACACTTTGGCAGATATATTGTGGTAAATCTATTTTTTTTCTGAACACCATCATGATAATGTTAGGTTTAATGTTTTAGATAGATAAGATGATGACTATATAACATTTACATCAGAAAGCTGTGATATAAGCATGTGTGTGTAAATTTAATAATAAAATGTTAAGAAGTCTGTTGGTACAATTCATTACTCTTTCTTTTCTTTAACCAAAGCATATTAAATGGCAGAATACCTCTCCAAGTTTCTCAAAAATCTGAGCTGCCAACTCCTTTTCCCTTGCATTCTGAAGACAAATAGCTGCCTTGGCAGGTTGGTCACATTCAAGGTACAGCTCTGCTGCCTTCATAAATTCTTCACACATGGCCTGAGGATTTTCCTTCAAATGTGAAGCAACATGTGCCCTCTGATGTGCAAGTGCAACTTTCTGTTTCAAAGGCTCTCCTGCCATCCCAAAGCATTTAGCTGCCACATCATACAAGGCATTCTTCATGAAATATTCACCCCTTTGAATCCAGTCAGTTGGGCCGGACTTCTCAGCAAATGCTTTTTCAAACTGATCTGGATGAATTAAGATACGAGATGAATCTAAATCATCTTATAAAATATTACTCTAAAGATTTTAGCATCAAAAGCCAAATCATAATTCAGCAAATTGATGTCTCACTATGCAGAAAAGCTTAATTAAAACTGATGAAATAAGCAAGTCAAATAAAAATCACTTGAAAGCATGAGCTAAATTTGGATGGTTTGCTTTGTTCTGATATGAATCATAAAAACATTATTTTCCTAACAGTATTTAAAACACCAAAACCAGCAGGTATTCTTGAAGCAATGTGCTACTGGCCAAAATGAATTTTCAGGAATCTAACATAAGATCATTTTTTCCATTTAACTAATGTGTATTGAATCATCTCTGATAATATTCTTGAGAAACTCAAACGTACCAAATTTGTTTTGTTCTATTATTTTTTTTTAATTCTTTTTTAAATTGACTATTAATAGATTATATCACAACAATATTCCATCTAGCTTGGACTGTAGGTTACTAAACTGAACATTATGATGTATCTAAATTGAACATTATGACATCTCAATCTTTCAGTGTGTGAGTGTGTGTGTGTGTATGTGTGTGAGAGAGAGAGAGAGAGAGAGTGGGACAGAGAGATAAAAAGAGGCAGGGTATCAGGCATTGAGCGACATTATACAAAGACATTATATATTATAAATACATTATATAGCAAAATGTTTAGATTATGTTATATAACTTGCTTTTGAATCTTAGCATGGGTTTCTTTGTTACAGGTAGAATAATTGTGCCCACTGTTCCCAAACCAACATAAACTATTTTAAGATTTTAAGAATTCATTGCAATGTACTTTTCAAATTATAATGGTTAAGAAAATTTCTCATCCCAACCAATCGAGGCATATTTTCTTTCGTATATATATATATATATATATATATATATATATATATATATATATATATATATATATATATATATATCTTGGCAAGAACAAAAGATATGAAAAGTTTTTTCATATATTTAATTATGTATGGGGTTTTGCATTTGGCATAACATTTACATTCTCTTATTCCTAATCCCGTGGAACACATCACTCCATGGTGCAGCTTGTGAAACTTGAGAAAAACTCCTGCAAGCCCGCATAAACCGTAACCTGAATATGCTATTGGTCCTGCCCATAACCAACTGGTCCTACATTTCAAGACAATATGTAGCCAATGACTCGGTAAATTCAGGTAGTTATGAGTATTGTTCTAAAAGTGCATTTATCTGTATCTGACAATTTTATGTTAAATGAATTCACTGGTAATAACATGCACTTGAAAACATTGTAAGTTTGAGTTTCTTGTTATTATAAAAAGTTATATATATTAAAGGCCACAGATCCATATTCAAATTGAATATTTCATCCAATTTCTTTTCACTAGTTGCTTTAATTTCCATTTTAGACCTGATTTTTACAGGCCTTTGATGCTATCAAAAACATATTTTAAAACTGGAAAGTATTAATTGTCTGGTTTGTATAGTTGTATCTAATTGTAACATTTTAAATAAGAACTTTAGACACTGAATTATAACTTGAAAGGCAAGGAAATTTGTGTAGAGACCATTTTAGCTTGGGAAATATCAAAATCAATAATACTTCCCTGTTCTGTAAGCAGGTCACCAATATAGATTAAATTAATGTTCAAAACTTTTCTCGTAGAATACTGGTACCTGATTGGTGAGTTCTAAAGATCTTCTCTGATCTGGGATATACATTTCTCTAATAAGAATATCCACGTCAGTAAATCATCAAGCCAAAAGTACATTTTGTCATTCTGGATATCATTTTTTCATCTTGATCAGTGATGGTTTTATAATGGCAAGTTTTATATTGATTACTGAAGGTGTTATAATCGTACATATATTGATGAGTAAAGGTGTTATATTGACAACTATTTTATTGATTAGTGAGCATATTATCATGGCAAGTTTTGTATTGATAATTAAAGAGTTCATAATGGGAAGTTTAATATTGATTATGGAATATCTCACAATGGCAAATTTATTATTGATTAGTGAAAGTGTTATAACTGTAAATTTTATATTGATGTCTGAAGGTGTTATAATGGCACTTTTGTATTTCTTACTGAAGGTGTTATATTGACAAGTTTAATATTAATGAGTAAAGGTGTTATAATAGCAACTTTTTATTGATTAGTGAGTGTGTTGTAATGGCAAGTTTTGTATTGATAATTGAAGAGTTCACAATGGCAAGTTTTATACAGGTTAATGAAGGTCTCACAATAGCAAGTTTTGTATTGTTTAACGAAGGTCTCTCTATGGCAAGTTATATATTGATTAGTGAAGGTGTTATAATGGCATGTTTTATATTCATTAGCGAAGGTTTTGTATATAGCAAGTTTTGTAATGATTACTGACAGTGTATATAATGGCAAGATAAAAGGAATAAAGATTTAATTTCTAAAATTCCAACATCCCATCTTAAATTTATTATGTTTTTATCCGCATTTAAGAAGAGAAATAAAAAAGAAATACATATCAAGCCTACTTTCCCTTCCAGCACCACTAACTGCTTTTAAACTCTTGCAGAGAAAAATATATTTAAGGATGAAATCCAAAAATCATGTGAACAAATATAAAACTGAAAACGTCTACAAAAAAGCAAGCTTCAATAAAGCAAATGCCCGAACACAATAATTATCAAATTTATGATTATGAAAATAAAAAGTCACTGAAATCCCTCATTAACTTCATACTGGTATACTATATGTCATCATCCTTAGAAATTACCTTTAAACCCATTTGTACTGCATTTCAGCTATGAAAAGGAATATTCAAAGTACACATAGAAACAAATATAATTAGGTTTATGTTAAATGTGAAAATATATATCAAATGTTCAAAGTCAGTTTAATTTATCTGCAATTGGGAATAAAGGAAACTTTACCAAGCTATACTGAAGCCATAGCTTTGTTACAAAAGCATGAATGTAAGTAGAAAATGAAGATTTATGCAAACAAAACCAAAAAATATCTAAAGTAAGCAAAGCAAAAAGCATTTAAATTCAAACAAAGAAAAAGCTAGTTGGGTATTATTGGTACTTACGCCCATGTTCTGAAGAAACAGTATCAGCACGAAGATCTTTCTCTTCTGAAAGAATAAAAGCATAGATCATAAATCTGGTATCTTACATCATATTTCAACAAATAAAACGTTAAAATCCTGGTAAAGAAAATGTATATAACTTGTATCTTCAAACCTCCATTGTTTAAAAAAGCTGTAGATCTTTAACGTTTAAATAATCATTCACCTATTCATGTAATTCTTCAAGAGAGCTGAATAATTGTTTCAGTTATTCAAAAAATGCAACTGAACTAAAAACTCATTAATTAGGAATTTTTCAGGGCATGTTCTTTCTTCTCTTCTCTACCAGGGTCATGTCTTTTCCCTATTGTTTCAAGAGGCATTGTAAATCTAAAGTTCCTTTTCCTCCTTCTCAAGCGCTTTTAATTCAAGTAAGCAATTTTGGACGGTTCACCCTGCCCATGTTTCATATTGGTTTGAAGGTCATGCAGAACCCACTTTCTGGTACCTCAAAGATTATCCAACCTTGATAACATTAAAATCTCTCAGCACAATTGAAACATTTCATTATGCTTGCTTTGGGCATCTTTTTATTTGAATCTGTGTAATGCAGTCTATATTATTCACAAGAAAAGATAGTATTCACAATTTTATCTTCAAGTTCTCATTCATTTGCCAAGAAATTTCTAACATCATCTCCTTTCCTGTCTAGGTTTTCCTCAACACCATTTATAAGATGGTACTTCCTCTCCTGTTTTTCCAATAATAGTAATGTTTCATCTAGAAGTCCCGTATCCTTTCTGATGAAAATCAAAATTCTCTGCTATCTCAGTTATCTTTGTTTTCAATACTCACAGCACTCTGTCTACTCATGTTTTCTTTCACTTCATCTCATTCTTTAACGATGTAACTTCACCATTAAGGATATTTGTACCATTTCATACCAAGACTATGTTCTTATGTTTGGTGTCACAAGTTCACAAACCGAGTGTAAATTCAATACAAAATTCTTAATCATACCCTTTGATCTAGAATTTATATCATGGATAGAAGAAAACTGAAACTATTTGAATGTCCGGATATAAAGACATGCTAAGTTTAGTTAAATATTTGTTTAGAAATAAAAATGTTTTTGAAGTAGGTTCATTCAAGGTATTTTTTTTATGCATGTTCACCAGTCGGGTTAAATGATAAAATCTATTCATAGCATGATTTTGTTATCATCATCACTGAAACCAAAAACCTACATCATGTTTGGTAACATTAAAATCAATGTCAGAATGTTTTTTTATCAACTTGTTAAATGGAATACAACTAAAGTCTGCTAAAACAATAACTCCCAAATGTGCAAGTTACTGTGTTCACAAGTTTAATTAAATAAAAATGTGCAAGCAATGACACTTGCCATTGCCCAAGGTCAGTTAAGTGTGGTTTTTAAAACTTCTTCACAGATATGGACCATTTTGTTCAGAATTACAAGAAGCTGGAGAGGTCCTTGTTCTGACAACCTTCGATTATTCTGAAATGTGTTCTGGATCATAGAAAGGACATCTATGATTTTGATGAGTGATAAGAGCCATAAGATGAGAATAGTCATACTAAAACTTTTACTGTCTTAACTAGCATCACTAGAAATTAATTCAGTTTTCCTTCAAAGACTTCCAAAACTTTGTAAGCCATCTTACCTAGACAGAATGTAATATCTTGGATCCTTGAGTTCAATGAAAATGTAACAACTGAGATTATTCCAATTCGGGAGAAGGATGGACATTGTTAATTAGCTTATTCTGTGTGGGCAGTGTAAGATTTTTTCAAGGAACATATTTGAAACAAAATGACTCAGTTGATAGGGTTCTGAACCAAAAGCAAATGAAATCGTGGGATTGGATAACATTAAATTTGTCCTTGTTTGCAATGAATCCAAGACAAAACAGAAGGTAAAACAAATAGTTCATGTTTTGGTGCAAAAGCTACCCTCCAAGTGCTTTTCTGGAATGTTGCCTACATGAATCTCAGATGTTGAGATAATTCTGGAGTGTTGCAAGACTATGTCCATGATGCATATGAACACCCACAGACCAAGAAACTGACCAAATGGACAGCCATGAACTGGTACACAGTCATTATCCCTGTATGTAAACCTCATGACCTTTGGGAAAGACTTGGGAATGGAAATATTTAGGTATCCATCCCAGAGGTAAAGGCTGACAGCAAAATCTTCACCCTGAAATGGTATTGACAGCAGGTCTTGGCATTCTATTCTAAACTAGCTACTGAATTTAGAGAGACATGAATGTTACACAAGATGATAGAAGTTTCCATTCCAGCTGTTCTTTGGCAGTCTCCATTCAAGATGGTGTAGGTCCATAAAATCCTCTATTATGGGGAGGGATCTGACTTTGAATGATTCCAACATTATTCAAATGAAATTTGTTTTGTAGCACTCACATCTTTGTAACTGTGCACTGAGGCC
This sequence comes from Megalonaias nervosa, assembly GCA_016617855.1. Lineage (NCBI taxonomy): Eukaryota > Metazoa > Mollusca > Bivalvia > Unionida > Unionidae > Megalonaias > Megalonaias nervosa. Next base: position 47,293 of record JAECUM010011176.1, on the reverse strand, counting down.
ATTACTTCTGAATGTTTCTAACTTGGTTGCCATGCTGACCTCCATATAGTCTGAAGCATGGCCTGGTTTGATTTGCTGATTCATGTGTTCATCCCTTCCATAGTTATCTGTAAACACCTTGCTACATAAATGGGTGAATTGTTCCACCTTGTGTTGTGGTTTGCTGTTCACTGTAACAGGCTGCTTGACCTTCATGAATGCTGGTTTCTCTATGCTGATGAGGAAAATGCTGCTGCTTGCTTCTTCTGTTAGAAATTGTTTTCGGTTGAATGTCCTGGTTTTGGCCAGAAAGGAGACTAATATCATCTGCATAATCCTGGTTATCTAGCATGTATACCAGCATTAATTGTATGAATGTCTTGCATTTTTGTTGCTTGTTTCATAAGCCAGTCCACTGCAAGGACAAAGAACATGGTGACAGCATGCAGCCTTAGTTCACCCCAGTCTTTGCCTAGTGTCCTTCTGTTACGCAGCTTTTATTTAAGACAGCTTTGGGAATCTTCACATAGTACCCTGATGATACAATACACTGTAGAAGAAAGAGAAGCTAGTAGCCTTTCCCAAGGACAAAAGTATTCTGCAATTCATGGTTGGTATGGGGAAATATCAATTCTGTGACCCTTGGGCAACAAGTCCTACACTCTACCATGGCTCCATCAATGATGCATAATATTATTATCATGCATAGTAATATATTATTACATATTATATACTTATTATTGAAAAGGAAAGAAAATTGATGAGCTTTATATCTCTCAAAAACAGTATTAATGTTTGGCACTGTTCTTATTATGTGTATTATTATCGATCTACTGAACATTATTTATTCTGCTCTACATGAGAAATATATATATATATATATATATATATATATATATATATATATATATAGTTATAAATCTTGGCTCATTCAAAGTAACATATTAAAGAGTGAAGCCAACAAGCTTTGTAAATTTTAACAAAAATAATTTATTTCCCTACAAAACACAGTAAAAATATGAAAAAAGACTTACAGTTTGTGAATATTAAATATATAAATTATTCTTAAATAACAAATATATCTATAATTTCAACGACATGAAAAATTTTGTTTGTCCTTGTAGGAATATCTGGTGTTACGACCCTGTAGTCAAATTACATATGTGTTAAAATTTAAATTCTTCTAATTCTTTGTTTCATTTTTATTTTATTTTTTTGCCACTAAATGTCATTATTATTATGGTGATGATTATGTTAGCAAGATCTAATAGTATGTTAGAAACACCGTATTTATTTAAAACGTAAATGTGACTCGTGAGAGTGTTCTCATTCAGGGAGTACAGTGCGGCTTTGTTAATGTTCCTCTCCATTCTGTTAATTTGTCATCAGACTTAGTTTCAGGACCTGTGACAGTCGGTGTAGTGCCTACTTTACCCGTTGAGGGCATTCATTTGTTGCTAGGCAATGACTTAGCTGGAGACAAGGTTGTGGTTAATCCACTTGTAACTGACAAGCCTTCTTTGGATCAGAAAGTTGATCCTATTGAAAAAGAAATCCCTGATTTATTCAGCTTGTGCAGTTACCAGAGCTATGGCAAAGAAAGCTCTTGAGAATGATTTTGATAAGGAATGTATTCCTTTGGCTGACACATGTATTGGTCAGGCTTTTGATGAGGTCACTTTCACTTCTAATTTGGATCAGTCAAAAGGTATTGATCATAGTGATCCTCTTTTGAATACTCATTCTCTTTTATCTGATCAGGGTGATAAACGACAATCACTTGTCGTCGAACAAGAGAAGGATCCTGAGATCTCCTGTTTGTTTCAGCGGGCCGTTAGTGAAAAAGAAGCCACTGAAGTACCTGTCTGTTACTTCATTAAAAATGGAGTTCTTATGAGAAAATGGAGACCTCTCGAAGTACCTGCTAGTGACGAATGGTCAGTAAAATATCAGATTGTGGTTCCGAAACATTACAGACAGGAAATACTTAGTTTGGCCCATGAAACCCCTATGGCTGGTCATTTAGGGATAAATGAAACGTATCACAAGATCTTGACTCACTTCTATTGGCCAAAAATCAAAAGTGATGTGTGCAAGTTTTGTAGGTCTTGTCATACTTGTCAAATTGTAGGAAAACCAAATCAAAAGATACCTAAAGCTCATTTGCAACCAATTCCTGCATTTGACGAACCATTCAGTAGTACTAGAGTTATGGTAGATTGTGCTGATCCCTTACTAAAGACCAAGTTAGGTAACCAAAATTTGTTGATCATCAAGTGTGCATCAACAAGTTTTCCAGAGGTAATTCCTTCGAGGAATTTTGCTCAATTTGGCCTTCTCAAATTTGATCAATCTGGTCAAAGGTCAAATTTCGAGTCTGGAATGTTCCAGCTTGTTACACTTGAATTTTGCATTCAGCAGTTCAAGTCAAAAGTGAAGCTCTGGTTTCACCAAAGTGTACTAGAGAGAATTTTTGAGTCCTGTAATAAAGTCCATTCTCTCTTGCTCATTCTGCAGAATTTTCTTCAACTAAGATTTTATGGCCCTTACAGAGTAAAGAAGAAAGTGAACGAGTTAAATTATAATTGGTACTCTGGTCTAAGTAAATTAATGGAGTACTATTATTTTAAAAGAAATAGCCAAGTAAATAATGCAATTAATTTAGTTGTACCTGTCCCACCAACTGAGGATTTGAATGAAGGAATTCAGTTGGATTCTACTAATCTTGGAACAACTCTTCGGAATTCGGAAGTTATGGAAAATCTAGACCAGAAACTTTCTCATTTACAAAATCAAGAAAAAAGTGAACTTAAACAATTATTGTCTGAATATGAACACTTGTTTCCAGACATACCTACAAGGACAAACAAAATTTTTCACGACGTTGAAATAGTAGATTCGAAACCCATGAAACAACACCCATACAGGATGAATCCTTTTAAACAGGAATACATGAAAAAAGAGATTCAGTATTTACTGGAAAATGATTTTATAGAGCCCAGTAAGAGTGATTGGAGTTCACCGTGCATTCTTGTTCCGAAACCGGATAAAACTTTCCGAATGTGTACGGATTATAGGAAGGTGAACAGTGTGACTAAAACAGACTCATTCCCATTGCCAAGAATCGACGATTGTATCGACAAAATTGGAAATGCCAAATACGTCACTAAATTCGACCTTCTGAAGGGTTTTTGGCAAATTCCATTAACGGAAAGAGCAAAAGAAATTTCGGCATTTGTGACTCCAGATGGACACTACCAGTATAAAGTAATGCCATTTGGGATGAAGGGTTCTCCAAGTACTTTTCAACGCCTTATGAATATGATTACTTCTGGTCTAGAAAATTGTGATGCCTATATTGATGATGTCATCATCTACAACAACACCTGGAAAGAACATCTAGCCACGATTCGGAAGTTCTTCGACAGACTCATGGATGCAAATTTGACTATTAATTTATCTAAAAGTGAGTTCTGCCGTGCGTGTGTTACTTTTCTAGGACATATTGTGGGACATGGTCAAATTAAACCTATAGATGCTAAGGTCAAGGCTATTTCTGAATTTCCTGTGCCTGTCAGTAAAAAACAGCTGATGCGATTTTTGGGTATGGCTGGGTACTATCGCAAATTTTGTTCTAATTTTTCTGATATTGTCGAACCTCTGACAAACTTGTTGAGAAAGAAAAACAAGTTTCTTTGGACTGGAAAATGTCAAGAGGCTTTCGATAGATTAAAAGCCATACTTAAAAGTACACCAGTTTTAACAGCTCCAGATTTCAGTAAACCATTCAAACTTTCTGTGGATGCAAGTGATGTTGGGGTTGGAGCAGTTCTGCTTCAAGATGACAAAAATGGTGTAGAACACCCAGTGTGTTACTTCTCTAAGAAATTAAATAAACACCAAAGAAACTACTCAACAATCGAGAAGGAATGCTTGGCTTTAATACTGGCATTACAGCATTTTGAAGTTTATATCAGCTCAACTCCTTCTCCGGTTGTTGTGTTTAGTGATCACAACCCCCTTACTTTCATCAGCAGAATGAAAAATAAGAATCAAAGACTATTGAGATGGAGTTTATTTTTGCAAGAGTACAATCTTGACCTCAGGCACATTAGAGGAAAAGATAATTTAATTGCAGACGCACTTTCCCGTGTATAGAAATACCATTTTCATATACACCTTTGTGTAGATTCATAAGAGTTCCTCTTATGTAAATGTTTTTTTTACCTCATGTATAATTCACATCTGGTGAAAAAGAAAGCTTTATTACATAAATCTTTCTTTTTTCTTTATGGTGGAAAGTGTTACAACACTGTAGTCAAATTACATATGTGTTAAAATTTAAATTCTTCTAATTCTTTGTTTCATTTTTATTTTATTTTTATGCCACTAAATGTCATTATTATTATGGTGATGATTATGTTAGCAAGATCTAATAGTATGTTAGAAACATCGTATTTATTTAAAACGTAAATGTGACTCGTGTAAGCACGAGCTTTGTATGGTAGTAAATTCGTCGCAAGTAAACATTCAGCAGTAGCTATGTAAATGATTGGCTGATACTAGTTTAGGTTTTCGTAGTGTCCAGATGGATTGCGAAATCACACGTGTCCTTCGTGCGTGTGTACATGTAATGACGCATTAGCTTGTTTTAAATGCTCAGTTATCTGTAAGAAATATGGAGTGGTAGTCATAGTCGTGGTCAGTCATAGCTGAGAGTTGCATCATAACATCTTACAGAGTTTCTAATACCTTAAGGAAAAGGTATTTCTGTGCTGGAAAGAGTTGCGCATTCGTACGAGGAACAACATGTGTGTTGTTAGTGGTGGTAGCTGTATTTCATCTGCTTTCTAAATAATTATTTTCCCTGGAGAACAACACTACTGGCTTTGGACAAAGACATTTGATGAAATTATTTCTAAATCAGAACAGAACAATACAAATTGTGCTTTACAGTGAAAATTCTGGACATTCTGTGTTAGCTTTCGTCTGACGTCATCATCCGCCATCTTGGAACGGAACTGAGATTCAGACTGTATCAATTTAGAACTGTTTATTCACAGGACTTGTGTGTTTTCACAAATTTAGAACAATTTTTTGGATCTTCTTCGTAAATCGTAAGTCTTGTTTCACATATTTACCTTTTCTCTGTGTTTTCTAGGGAAATAAATTAATTTTGTTAAAATTTACAAAGCTTGTTGTCTTCACTCTTTCTTTGTGTTACTTTGAACGAGCCGATACGTAACACTGGAAACAAGTGCTCATATTCGAATAATAACTGTTTAAGTTCGTTTCTTTCTGGTTGGTGTCAATGTAAAAGTTTCCGGTCCAGATCTTTCATAATTTCCGAATTCCGAAGATTTGTTGCTCCAAGATCAACAGTGTCCAATTGAATTTCTTCACTTAAATCCTCAGTTGGTGAGACAGGTACAACTAAATTAACTGCATGATTTACTTGGCTATCTCTTTCAAAATACTAGTACTCCATTAATTTGTTTAGATCAGAGTACTATAATTATAATTAAACTCATTCATTTTCTTCTTAACGTTGTAAGGGCCGTAAAATCTAATTTGAAGAAAATTTTGAAGAATGAGCAAGAGTGAATGAACTCCATTACAAGACTCAAAACTTCTCTCAAGTAAAGCTCTGTGAAACCTCAATTTCACTTTTGACTTGAATTGCTGAGCGCCAAATTCAAGCATAACAAGCTGGAAAATTCCAGACACAAAATTTGACCTTTGACCTGATTGGACAGATTTAAGAAGGCCAAATTGAGGAAAAAGCTTTATCAAAGCTTTTACTATGGTTTTGGTTTTAATATTCCTCAAAGGAATTGCCTCTGGGAATCTTGTTGACACACACATAATGGTCAACAAATATTGGTTGCCTGACTTGGTCTTAGGTAAGGGACCAACACAATCAACCAAAAAAGTTCGTCAAATGCAGGAATTGGTTGCAGATGAGCCTTAGGTATCTTCTGATTGGGTTTTCCTACCATTTGACAAGTATGACAAGATCTACAAAATTTACAACCATCACTTTTGATTTTTGGCCAATAAAAGTGTGTCAAGATCTTGTGACAAGTTTTCTTTATCCCTAAATGACCAGCCAGAGGAGTTTCATGGGCCAAACTTAGTATTTCCTGTCTGTTAGATTTTGGAACTACAATCTGATAGTTCACCGACCACTCGTCACTAGCAGGTACCTCGGGAGGTCTCCATTTTCTCATAGTAATTCCATTTTTAATGAAATAACAGACAGGTACTTCACTCGCTTCAGTTTCACTAATGGCCCTCTGAAACAAACAGGAGATCTCAGGATCTTTTTCCTGTTCGACAAGTGATTGTCGTTTGTCACCCTAATTAGATAAAAGAGAATGAGTATTTAAAAGAGGATCACTGTGATCAATACCTTTCGATTGATCCAAATCAGGAGTAAAAGTGACCTCATCAAAAGCCTGAACAATACATGTCTCAGCTAAAGGAATAGTTTCCTTATCAAAATCATTCTCAAGAGCTGTCTTTGCCATAGCTCTGGTAACTGCACAAGCTGGGTATAACTCAGGGTATTCTTTTTCAATAGGATCAACTCTCTGATCCAAAGAAGGCTTGTCAGTTACAAGTGGATTAACCACAACCTTGTCTCCAGCTAGGTCGTTGCTTAGTAACAAATGAATGCCCTCAATGGGTAAATTAGACAATATATCGACTGTCACAGGTCCTGAAACTAAGTCTGATGACAATTTACAGAATGGAGAGGAACATTAACAAAGCCACACTCTACTCACTGAATGAGAACACTCTCATTAGAACAGGACTTCTTAGAAAAAGCCAAAGTACCTGATAATAAAAGACTCTGAGAAGCTCCTGTATCCCTTAAAATTTTAATAGGGATATGATTGGCCAAATCACCCAAGAGTGATATAGAACCCTTCGACATGAATGGTTCATAATTCTCCATAATAAAATCAGACTGGAGTTTATAAGACCCAACAAATGTATTGCTTTCAATACATGACCGTGACCTTGATCTCTTAGAAATAAGAGCATTTGGGATAGGTCTATCTTGATCCTGATGCCTATATTTCAATTTAAAGCAATCAGAAATGACGTGTCCTTTTTTCTTGCAATAGGTACACATAGGAATAGACAAGGATTTTGAATCAAGTTTCTCAGAAGCTTGATTTTTAAAAGCTGTGCCAGATTGAGTTCGAGGAGGAGTTGTATTAGGCTGAAATACCTTTCTACCAGTGGACTGCTGAGTGAAAGTCTTGCTTACAACAGGAACTTTATGAGTTAAAGAATACTCATCAGCAGCAAGAGCAGCATTTTCTAAGGTTTCAATCTTATGCTCTTCAAGATGATTCTTAGTGTTATTAGGAACACAGTTCTTGAACTCTTCAAGTAACACAAGTTGTTTGAGACTTTCATAATCATGTCCAACTTTCTTGGCTAAGCACCATCTCTTAAATAACTGCTCTTTTTGTCTTGCAAACTCAACACGAGTTTGTCCAGGTTCTTTTTTATAGTTTCTGAATTTTTACCGATAAGCCTCAGGGACTAATGCATAACCCCTTAACATGCACTCCTTAACCAAATCATAGTCAGAACTTTGTTGTACTGACAGGGATGCGTTGATATCTCGGGCTTTACCAAAATGTACACATTGCAATAATTGAGTCCAGTGCTCCTTTGGCCATTTCAAATTTTCAGCAACTTTTTCAAAATAAATAAAATATCTGTCTACTTCCTTTTCTCTAAAAGGGGGCACTAACCTGATATTTCTTGTAATGTCAAAACTTGAATTTGTATGTGAAGTGGAAATGTGCTTTTCACTTGCCAGCTCAAACTCTTTCATTTTAATTTGAAATTCCCTTTCATCCTTCTCTTTCTCAAATTGCAATTGCAATTGCTTCTCTTCCAATTGCAACTGTAATTGTTTCTCTCTCTCCTGTCTCTCTCTCTCCTCTTTCTCAAATTGCATTTGCAATTGTTTCTCTTCAAATTGCAACTGCAATTGTTTCTCTCTCTCCTGTTTCTCTTTCTCCTCTTTCTCAAATTGCAATTGCAATTGTTTCTCTTCAAATTGCAACTGCATTTGTTCTTTCTCTTTCTGAAGCTCGAGCTTCCTTAACTCCAATTCCATCTTGTATTTCATTTTTAATTCCATTACTTTAATGTCAGAGTCTGATAACGATGACGGAAGCCAAAAGACTTTTATCAAGAATATTTTTCTCTACCAAATATTGAATCAAAATGTTCTTAATGTCTTGTTTCATCAAGGAAGATTTTGCTTCAGAAAGATCATACTTTCTGGCAAGTTCAAGCAACTCATCTTTTTTCAGACTATCCAACTGCTCTTGAGTTGGACTAGAAAGAAGTCTCCACTTTTGATGACGTTATGAATGAAAGCCTGTTGTTTTCACTAAAGATTTCAAACAAATGTAAAATAGCACTTGGGATTTAAAAACTAGGGGAATTTAAATTTCAAAAAACAATTTTCTGAAATATTTAGCCAAAATTCAAATATCCAAGGATGAGCAACCCCAATTTTCTTTGTTACAAATCTCAGCTCGTTCAAAGTAACAAAGAAAAGAGTGAAGCCAACAAGCTTTGTAAATTTTAACAAAAATAATTTATTTCCCTACAAAAGACAGTAAAAATATGAAGAAAGACTTACAGTTTGTGAATATAATCCAAAAATTAATTCCAGAATTGAAACACACAAGTTCTATCACTAAAATATCCTAAATAAATCCAAGTTAGAATCCCGGCGAAGTTCAAAGATGGCAGACGATAACGCCAGACGAATGAAGTATTCACGTCAAAAGTTCCACATTGTATTTTATGAATCACAAAAGAATTGTCAAAAGTACCACATTGAATATTATGAATCACAAAAGAATATTTCTGCTTTAGCACTCTGAATAATTTTCACTGTATGTCTCTGTTCAAAGTTTGATGACGAAGCACTTATTTTCCAGAGAATATAAATTATTCTTAAATAACAAAATAACTCCAAATCGGCACAACAGAAAATACTTTGATTTCTTGAAGATACTTGTACGACTAAACTAGAAAACAGTAATACTGAGTATTTAACTCCAATAAAACGTCATTTCTACACTTGTTATGGGTCGCATGATCACTATACACAAGGCACCTGACATGCGAGCCCAAATGTTGATGACACAAGGTGATCACGCCAATATCATATGTATGACCTTGATACTGACCAATCATTTATACTTCATGTAACCATGTGTCTAAATGAGGTCAGCTAAAAATAATGCTAATGAAATACTTTTCAGTTCTGTACAAACAGAATGTACTTTAAAAAAAAATATCGAATCCCGTGAAAATAATCATTACAATAAAATGTAATGAAACAAAATTAAAATAAAAAAGAATTTTAAAACTAACACACAAATAATTTAATTATATATTCGTAACAATATATATATATATATATATATATATATATATATATATATATATATATATATATATTAGCAAAACTATATACATGATTTGTCAAACAGTCATATATTATTCCGGTAATATTAGTATCTTTCATCTTTCTTTATATCATTAAATGACTTAACATTAGTGTTGCACTACATGATAACTGCCACTGAATCCATACTATTTCTGTTTAGATATGAACAATTGTCTGTATACACTGATTTCTGATATGAAGATAAATTTTCAGATGTGAAAATAAAGTAATTAAATAAACATTAAATATGTTTCATCAAAACTTTCCTGTCATTCATGTGTTTATTAGCACAATAGTTTTTCTTCAAAACATAACGTAACAAAGTTCAAAACATGTTAAAAAAAAATGAACAATTGTTGTATTGCCAATTGAGAATCTAATCATGCCATCTACTTATGGACAGAAATAACTACATTTATTTATCAATATTTAGTGGATTTGACACAAAATCTCTAGCAAGTTTTTTGAGATGGTCAGAAAAATGTATGTGACCACATCAAGGTGCTTAAAAAGTCAGAGGCACTGCCACTCTGAGTTTACACAATTTAACTATATCTAGGATGACAGTCTCCATCGCTGAGGAAATCCACCCCAACCATCCAGTTCATCCTTTCGAGTTGTTTGAAGGCCATATGTTACAAACAAGACACAGAACTGAAAATACAGAGGTCTCAGTTTGTAAACATGCTTACAAGATTGCTTGGATTTGTCATTAACCTGTGTCATTACACTGAGTGATTTAAACTGGATTTAATAATCATGCCAATCAGCTGACACTGGGATAGCAAGAGCATAATCTCTTTACTTTGTTTTACCAACCTCCTATTATGGGCAAACTATTCTCATTACCAAAGCCAGAGAATCATGTAATACCATTATCTCAATTTACTTCTTTGTTTTGCAAGGTGCTGTATCTTCAATGGAGGTTATTAAACTTACTGGCTTTATTGAACTCTTTCACACTGGAACATCTGACAAGTTTCAGCGCTTTGAAGTACTCAAACATTGGTGCCCTTTTCTCAAGATCCTCATCAAAAATCCATACATTGACCCGTGCCCTAGTTAAGGCTGTATACAGGTGCTTGAGCTCAGAGTTCAGCAGCTTGTGCTGAGTGGGGTCAAAGGTCAAAGGTCGAGGTCGTCCCTCCTGCTGAAGCACAGCTAAAAGTAAGACAGTCATGCTGTTATAATAGCTGATTCCAGCATACAAACTTGGTCTTCACCATAAAAATATATACTTGTCACCTCTATCAATTATATAACAAGTCCAAAATAAAAATAGAACCCTTATAACTTCAAATGGCTATAACCGTATTTCATTATACATTATTGAATATGGACATGTGTAAAAATTTTATTCTTGGTGTTGGAAACAAAGAGAACCCATTTATCATGCACACCTGTGTTTGGTCAATTCCTGAAAGTTCACTAGGATGTTATCTCAAAAGAGGGAATTCCTTCTCTGATATTTGTGTAATGCTGGTTTTAATTTTTAATGGAAGGCAGATTGTACATGAGGACAGTATCTATAATTAAAATGCTTGTGATTCAACAAGAAATGTTGTAATCAATAACTTTCACAAGAAATGTTGTAATCAATAACTTTCAATGATTAATAATCAAATGTTTTATCTCAATTATATGCACAAAGGCAGGGATTGTATATTATCACAATGACACTACAAGATGAATTAAAAATGCATGCAGTATCAGAGATAGTACCACTCTTCACCAAAAACAAGATATGTCATATAACCACCTCATGAAAACAGTGCAGTTGTAAAATGCTTTAATAACTAGATAATCAAGGAAAGTGCCCTGCTGCTCAAAAGCATGTACCACCTATTAGGATATTGATATTGCTCTGTGATTTTGAAATCAAGTACTTACATGATTAGCATATATAAATTAATATAATGAAGGCTACAGGTTCTGTTAGGATCTCAGAAATGTGTGTGTGCTTTTCATTCATTCGCTCATTCTAAATGGAGGGATATTTATTGAATTTATATGGCATTTGCACTATCTCATATCCTGGAGAAAACATGCCGTTTGAGGACAGAATAGCAATGTTAAAACAATCATGGGATGAAAAAAGCAGTGCAGGTTTAATAAGCCAATGGAGTCTTAATTATGTTTATCTTCCCAATTTACATTAATAGATTATCAATACATTCTGAACATAAAACAACTCAGAACTTGACTTTATATGGACCTGGAAAAACTACTTAAAGAATGAGTTCTTCAGTTATTTTATCTATACAGTCACTTCTCATGTAAACAAATTGTTTATTTTGTTAATGATCACGATATGTATGGTTTGGTTGGGATGTGGAGGACAAAACTAATTTTAAGTATTTAATACTTACCTGGTACTACTGCATTATTAATCTTTTGAGGGTCACTAAGTGCCAGTCAAAGCTAAACATTGCCTCCTCCAATTAGTAACTGGAATGTCAGAAAAGAATAGAACACAATTCCAGTTTGACTTGGAGCAATACTATAGGACATCAGAGTGGAGTGAATCATTCCAGTACCAGCAGGTAAATATCACATAACATAAAGTAGTTATACCCAGATCCCACATCCATACTCCCCAAAAAACGCACACATTTAAATAGCAGTACATTACCTACTACTACTACTACTATTACTACCGCTACTGCTGCTACTAGTACTAATACTAATGCTGCTGCTGCTATTACTACTACTACTAATGCAACTACTACTGATGCTGCTACTACTACCACTACTACTATTACTATTGCCATAGCTGAACTTACCATTTGGTAGAGAGGCTGATGACCTAAATAAAATGGACTTACCCTAACTGTAGGTGTGTTCCCAGCTCTAAGCTGATGGATGATTTGGCTCTAATGTGCTGTCACAAATGGACCCACTAAGCAAAAAATGCCCTTTTTCTTGTGTGCCAAAAATCAAGAGTAAAAGAATGAAGAGGTAGCCTGTGGCTCTCGTGGCAGTAGTTATTCAGGCTGGGCACAAGATCAGCAATTGCCCTATCCTCATGGGCTTCAATTCTCACAAGATATCCTCTGATATATGCTGAATATTACTTCCTGTTGTGTTGTCTTTTAATCTGCTGTTGCCATTGGTACTTTAATGTTTATATGTGTATTATGTCACTGTAAATATATATTATCTGTGAATCTATCTGTTGCATCACTAAATACTTTTGTTATGTACTGATTGTACAATAGCTCATACATAGTTAATATCTGATGTATTTTTACCCAGACAGCCAATGTTAAATAAAATTCCTGGAATAGTTTTGTATCTTTCTCTTGTTAGTCAGGACAATCTACCTGGAAATGGTGGCTGCTAAAATATCATAGGAACCCTTGTGAGGGAGAAAGAGAGGATTCAACCCTTCTGCCTTTGTTAAGAAGCTGAAATAAAACCTTAAGGCCATAACTTAGCAAAGGTGTCTCTCTTCATCATCCCCAGAACAAATATGAATGAAATGAGAAATTTCAATTGGAACAGAAGCTAGGAAGTTGTGTAATTCTTAGCTTGAAACCCATGCTGTAAAAAAAGAGAAAGCAAATCATAGCTACCAATGAACTGTAAATAAAACACCGATATGGCATGATTATCATTCTTTTTCCTCATGGTAGACTGTTTTAAGTATAATGTTCTTGATGAAAGCTTCACTCAGTGGTTCATATGAAGTCTTCAGCAATGATCAAATGTACTAGGCAGGTTAAATATAGGTATCAATGAGCATGATTCTGGTTTCTAAAGCTCATAATACATGGTGAGATCCAAATGATGAGGAGCTGGCACAATGACAGAACCCCTAGAGAAAGTACTTCATATAACTCTTAATGGTTGATGCAGAACATTATCTTTCCTTGACAAGGATGAGAAGAAAATCTGTAATTGCAGTTGAAGGTGAACAGGTAGGATCAAAGTGTTTCCTACATCACCAAATTTAAAGAAGATTCTCCACTTGGCACTGTAAACTTTAGAAAATAATTGTCTTGTGGCCTGTGCAGTGCCATCATCAACCTTGGTCAAAGACCAGAATTGGCAGATTGATCATTTTATGTGAGCCAAGTATGAAGGTGGAAAATATGTGATGTGTTGTTGTGTAGACAAGATCCCTTGTGCTGCGACAGCAATTCCTGTATCTGAGGCAATCTCTATGCTCATTCATCAACAGACTGAGGTCGCTCAACCACGATCATTTTGGACACCAGAAACCTAGTAGCATGAGCTGAAGCATGGTGGTTCTTATTTGTTGGAGCACCTGAGATAACTTTTTACAAGGCGGGAAGGCGAAACTGTACAAACAATCATAATTCAGACTAGTATCTCCTACCATCCAGACTATCTGATATGACACTAGGGAGACAGAAAAGTGCACTTGTTGTTCAGTCTCACAGCAAACAAATGCAATACTGGTCTCCCCAAAGCCTGAACATGTACCTTGTCTACCAAATGGTGCAGAGACCATTAAATTAGGCACAATCTGGGCAGGCTGTTCACCAGACTGTTTCTCACGCCCACACTGCTTTTGGGTTCTAATAGTGATCTCTCTGAGTTGCCCATCAAAGGAGGTTCTAGACTTGCACATATAGAGAAAGAGCATGTATGTCTTCTCGTCACATAAGGTACGCAAAAGCAAATATGTTGCATGATGCAATCATAATGGGAAAAATGCCTTATACTGTTGGCACACCCTAGCTGAGATGGAAGTACTGGTCATATCTCTACATATTTGATATGAAGAATCGATTCTTCCCAAGACAACGGTCCCTGGAGAACTAGAAACTCTAGCTTCTGGTGAGCATCCCATCCAGAATGTGATATGTCTGTTTATAGAAAGGAGTGGAGTTCCGGGGTGCAAATTGGGACTCCAGTTAGAAATCACTAATGATCTAGCCGCTAACTCAGGTGGTTATAAAAGTTGGATCCCCGGGGTACCTGAGCCAACAACGGGTCCTTGTGTGATCTCCAGTTCGCTACGAGCTGGAAATGGAGAGGACAAATAATGCCTGCCTGAAAAAAATTAATTCTGCAGCCATGTTCAGTTTCCAGCATCAAAGTAAAAGTTATCTGACAACAAAGTCATGGCCAAAGACCCTCAATGAGGGACATAACCTGGATGACCCTTTCAGGAGCAATGTTAACTATTCCTTGACTGGCAAGGAAATTCATTACCACTATATCCCGATATTATCTGAGTTCTCTAGGTTGAGCATTAAATCCAGAGGAATCCCTCTCAACCAATATAGGGGCCGGTCTTTCAGAAAAGTATATCCGAGGATGGTGTACATCAAGCAGTCATCGAAATATAGTCAGATTTTAAAGACCTCAAATAAGCCTCCTTTACCCCATCTCAATGGTAAAGACTATTATGCAAAGACAAAGTTAAAAGAAGAAGTCCAAGTTGAAATACATTCAGTCCTAGGCAAACATGGAGGTATTCCTGTGGGCCAAGAAGATGGGGATGTGAAAGTATACATCCTGAACATCTAAGGAAACTGTCCAGTGGTTGGGCTTGATGGCAATATTGACCATGGCAGTAGTCTCCAGTTTGAAAGGTTTGTTCCAAATAAATTTGTTTGAGTCATGAAGATCGAGTATTAGTAAAAATGTCCACCATTTTAACGTCAAAAAGTGAAAGTGAAACTCAAACTTTTGCTGTTTCTATCCTCTTCCCTTTTATACTTCTGTGGAAGTCGGTACACCTTTTCCCTTTGATGGACCAGTCTCAACTAGTGAAAAGAATGAGCATACGAGAAAGGAGGAATTTCCCAGAAACGAAACATGTAACATTTCTGTATTATCAAAAGAATCCACACATTGTCCACGACGTCTGACCAAGCCTATGAACAAAGGGCAAGTCAGGGATCTGTTTGGATGCGGGATGAGGAAAATGCTGCATGTGAGGGTTCCACTCCCTAGGGCTAGTTGCCTTCCTCTTTAGGGAACAGATGTAATCCAAAGACTTCCTACCTTGGCCTCTATGACCACCTAGTCCAAAGAAAGACAGGACAGTGGATTTTGCAACATTTCCCATCAACAGATTGGGTGTGGGCATGCTTATTGGCCAGTTTAGATGGACCTGCTTTCATTGTCAGGGACTGGTGTTGTTGGTTCCACAAGTCATGAAATGCCATCAATGGGATCTTGCAAGGTATCTCTGCATCTAACAGTGCAGCCTTGTGTTTTGCTGTGATCTAGAAAAACCTTTAAAACTCCAAATTGGCATCTACTGGGGTGCAAAACGTGGTGGAGAGTGCCATGGACAGTGATAGTGCATCGCACAATGTTAGCCACTATCTCAAACTAGCATTATAATATTGCTGGAGACAACGAATTATATTTTAAACAAGCTGAATAAGGCAGCTGAAAAGAAATTATATCAACATGTGAAGATATTGTAGCCCTTGTCCTGACCTTTTTTTCAAGGTCTCTAACCAAGATCCCAGCAGATTCAACGCAGGGTAAAGATGGACCTGAAGGCTATAGGTGGAAACCCAGTAGTGCATGTGTAGAAGAGGGACAGACATGCTTTTCTAGTGCTTGGCAGTCACATAGCCCTGAGAAAACTTCTGATTAAGCTCCAAAACCATTAATGAGTGATGGTGCAAGAGATATTATGAACGAGAATGGAGCCAAAAAAGTCACTTCATACTGGAGACAAACTTAATGTCCTCAGCTTCCGAGAACTAAGGGGAAAAGCAGCAAACTTCATTTACGACTCTAAAAAAAGTCCAGAATTCATTTATGCAACCCAAAAGTCAGATGAAAGGAAAGGAAGGCCATGCTGCTACTTGTTTTTCTGGTAACTCATTCCAGTCAGCCAGAACTGAAGGACATTATTGCTCTGGCTTCGCTCTAAAGGTGAGACATGACTATCCATCCTGGCTTCTATCTCTTGAGTTAAAATGTTGCTTTTCTCATCTCAAAACTGCTGAAAGGGCAAGAGGCGGACATGTGACTCTGTCCTCTGTAGGTTTGACAATCCTTCTCAACTATCTAGGATATTTAGTGCCCCACCTCCTTTCTTGATGGACAAGACCAAAGGGGCTGGATAAAGTCTATGGTCTTCCGAGCTGACATGCGTTGGAACCATTATGTCATTGGGGAGGAGGAAGGCTCAACATCGGGTAGTGTGGTTCCCCAAATCTCACTATGATTAAAAGGGAACATAGGCAAGATATGATGCTGCTCCAATTCCCTTTCTAGCCAGGCAAGCAATGCCAAATTCCCTGTCCCCATAGGTATTAAACTGTGACATGAAGAAAGGGGTGTTATCAACCTCATCTCAGTCTAAATCTGTTGCTTGAAGAATGTTGCCCTGTGACCAGAGACCAGTACACAAAGCATGGTGTTGGTCAATGCCCAATACTCAGTAATCAAAGCCTGTTGCCCAATCAATGACCATTGGTCAATGAATGATCTGGTGATGATCATCTGATGGAAGTAGCTCTGTTCTGAGAAATTGAAGTCAGCATAAGGTTTTATGGAGCAAGATAAATCAGACATCAGCATTTTCAGTCCAAGGATATATCTGTAATAGTAGCAGCTGACAGCAATGGTTCAAGTGTCAGTTGTCACAGGTAATTTAAGAATCACAAAAAGTGCTCCTGGACCAGCACTAATACAGGAAGTGGCCTGGACCTCTCCTGGAAATGGAAGTGAGTAATCTTAAATGATGAAGAGGAACTCGAAGCCTTCTTCTTTCCTCAGTAAGCGACTTTCAGCCATGTCCTACACCATGTCTTCTTCCCCCCGTCAACAAATAGGACAGCCACTGGTATCTGAACACTAAGTACATGATAAACAAGGGGAATGCATTCCAATGGGACCTCCCAATGCCCACATTTACACACACCTAAGGACATAAATATAACCTGAAAAAGGAAAAGAAACCCACAATACAAAACAAAAACACAACATAAAGTAGGCAGGTGATACTTACCCTCAAACTAGTGCTAAATATGGTAAAAATTGATTGAAACACTATTTCACTAAGAAAGGTGCAAAAACCCCTCAGAAACATAAAACCAGATACAAACAAATAAAGCAAGAATTAGGGATAAAATGACTCAAACAACACCAAAAAGGATATCTAAATGCAAAGATGAGGACAAGTTGAGCATCTTGACACATGCGTATATGCTTGGGAGTGCAAGGAAAAAGATACATATTTTATGCATTTTAGATATAAAAAGGCATTAGGCTGGGAATATGTTCTATTCTTTTCTTGCCCTCTGATTACTATTATGAAAGATATAATTTAGCCTGGACTGGGAACTTGGCATTACAAGAAAGGGCAGCAATGTGATAGCTGCAATTTTATATTACTGCTATTAAACAATGGTTTAGACTGCAACAGAAAATGTTTCTAATTCGATCAAAAATATGTTCAACAAGGTGACCTGAATGAGAGATAACTGGTTTACCTGCATCAATCTCTACCAGACTTTCATTTGTGATGGATGCATTTCCTTCAAGGGAAATATTTGTATTGTTCCATAACTGCTCCAAGTAACTTGTCACTAAATGCCACTCCTTGGATGCCTAGAGAATTAAAATGAATCATTATAATTGAGCTGGTGATATCAACATATTTTTTCCATTATTTAAAATTTCATTCACTTTAGCTTGACTGCTGCTGAAATAACATTTTAGGATTCCTCAAGAACTGAATTCAGAACACTGTAGAATGCAAAGAGATCACACAAGTTGCATTCATTAAACGTTCTAGAATTTATATACATATTTCCTGCAACAGAAACAAATGTTTTTAGTATCATTTTATTATAATAATGAGTTTTTATTTGTTCCATGTGGATTGTTATTAAAAGGTTTTATAGTATATCATTTCTATTTTCTTCATAAGTCATGAAAACCTTCCTACCTGTGAGTCTTTAAAGAAGTTGTACAAAAGCACATCATCAAATTCCAGTCCTTTGGCCTCATAGATTGTCAAGATTAGTCCAAGTCTGAGTTCCTCTGGAATCGTGTCTCGAGATGCATCATTCACCACCAAGATGGCCTGGTGAGCTCCAAACTCAATATGTGAGGTCTTTCGACGATTTCCATGTAGAAGCAATGCAAGGTCACTAACACTGCAGGAATCAAGTAGAACTGGCAGTGGACCACTGAAAAGACCTTGATCTTTGTTGAGCCGGTCAAACGACTCTGGGAAAAATTCCACTAGCAGGTCCAGGACACTTGTTGCAAGGGAGAGAATTCCTGCATGGGAACGATAGCTGTGAGTCAGCTGATAAACCTGTTTTGGCACTTCAATAGCTTCTGTTTTTCCCATGCCTTGCACTGACTGTTGTGCATGAAAGAAAAGAGATTTCAGGTCACTGAATCGGAAAGAGATTCCATGCATTATACTTTGTGCTGTATCTCCAGTCAAAAACATCTGGTTGGGGTTCTGACAGATCTGAATCAAAAGGTAAAGTTCTGCCTGTGTGAAGTCTTGAGTCTCATCAACAAAGATCTGATGAATAACCCATGGAACCACCTGAAGATTTTGATGACGCTTGTAGATATCATGAACAAAATCTGTCTCATCAAAAAGTTCATTCTGCTTCTTGAAGTGATCATAGCAAGTGAAGTACTCATAAATTTTGTCTCTTTCTCCTGAAAAATTGGGGGCTCTTTTCCGACCAATCTCTATGTATTCCTCCATGCTAAGATATCCACAAGACTTGGAAAGGGCCTCAAATGATCCCTTGATAAAAGACATTATCTCCGTCCAAACTAGAGATGGGTGATAACTGTGCTTCATTTTAGTTTTCATTTGTGGCCACACCTCCTCCACAAATACTTCATATGTGACTTCACGTCTAGGGTCCATTTTGCTCTGAAAGCAACAATTTCAGCTTTAATGTTCATCTTTCACACAGGTCCAAACACAAATCATTGATACACACACATATACATATAGTCTTAATTGAGTAAGTAATGTTTAAGCTTCATTTAACATTAATAATACAACAAATTCATACAACTTGCATTCAGCACTTTATTAAACTAATGAATCAGGAATTTAACCTTTACCATAACTTCTCCAGCCATCCCTGCTCAAAAGATTTCTAGGGAGTGGAGGGTGTGTGTGTGTGTGTGTGATTGGAAGAAAATTGTACTACTATTATGCAAGCAATTTCTTTCCAATCATCTATTTATACTGATCTGTGAGTTTCCAGAGGTAAACATCTTCAGTAAATGTCTAACCAGTCTGACCAAAGTTGATTATGCAGTTCAAAAGAAAATATCACAAAAGCCTTTTATGCCGATCGTTAGAGAAGCTACACAATTATTATGTAACCCATAAAAAAAGCAATTTCAGTACAGTATATCTTAAGTAATATACTTTTCAAGTTAGACCATTAACGGGGTTGCCATTCTGGAAAAGAAGTCAAATATTTACTTATCAGATACAGCTCAGGTCTTTTTGGTATGTTTGGTGTGTAAATAATATCAAATGTTGATTGACACATGACAGAGACAAGGGCATTGCCACAAGATTATATGGCCTTCAGCCAGTTCCATTAATTAGACCTGTTTGTGAATGTAATGCAATCTACTCTCAACCACATTTTTCATGAATGTAACATACATGATAAGCTCCAGCATCATGTTGGTCTTCATTGTCCACATCATCATGCCTTTCAACATATGCCTCCTCTTTCTCCACATCAGGATCCTCATCTAATAGTGGTAAGCTGCTAAGTGGACCATCACCATCTGACCACCCCTGTATATCTACCTGTATGTAACAATATATGTATTTATTTTAAGACCCTAAAGGTAATGTTTGCACATAGGTAGCACATAATTAAACAAATAAAGGGTTATAATGCTAAATCCCCATTGACATGTCATTGCAAATTGACATGTGTCAAAAACACCCCCACATGCCTTCCCCTGAAACCATAAGAATGAATATTAGGACAGTGCCAGAGTCACATTATATCCATATTAGCACAGTATCCATGTAACCGTTTGTCCATATTAGCACAGTATTTATGTATCATTTTGCCTATATTAGGACAGTATCCATGTATCATTTTGTCCATATAAGGACAGTAACCATGTATAATTTTGTCCCTATTAGGACTATCCATGTATCATTTTCTTTTGAAATTCGAAAGCCTGATTGGCTGCAATTTCTGCCATGAAAAAAACATATCAAGGAAATATTTAAATCTTGCCAATTTACACCCCAAAAGAATTTACGAAAATGTAACAAGCACGCATCATCAGTGCAGAAATGAATGTGTTTATTTATCTAAATTGCACCATGAGCCACATTTTTTTAAAACATGTACAGAAAAGACACTGAAATAACAGCAAGCAAATGTAAAGAATGTAAAAATCCAGATCCTTTATATTTCTGATTCATTATGCACACACACACACATACACACACACACACACACACACACACACACACACACACACACATCAGCTTGCATTTTTGATGGACTTGAAGAAAACATAAGCCATAGAGATTTAAGTCCAATATTTACTACTACCTTCAAACTACCATCCTCCTTCCTTTCAAAGAAATATGGGGCACCAACTGATGCATCCAGCAGTAGCAGGAGCTGTCGAGATGTGAGAAAAAGTGGATACAAAACCTCATCCACATCCTGAAGCCTGCTTGGTAGATTTTCTGCCTCTCGTTCTACATGGTCTTGGACGATGTCACATGCATGACTCAGCTCATGGAAGTTCTTCTGCACCTCCCCGCACAGAACAGCATTTTTGGTAACAAAGATCTGATGGATGTGGTCATATTGGGAACTGGAATTCTCCTTTGTTGTATTACCAGCAACTACAGACCAAGGAAAAGATATCCCATGCCTAAACTTTAGAAGCATGAAATTTAAGCTCAAGTTCAACATTTTGAAATTCTCACAGCATGCAAAATCAACCACCAAGATGATAAAATGTAAAACTTTATGAATTTTCTAAACATGTATCTCCCTACTAGACATCCTTAATTGTAACGATGTAACACTCTCCACATACCACTGATTATATATATATATATATATATATATATATATATATATATATATATATATATATATATATATATATATAGATACATACATACATATATAGTGCTGTTGGGCATTTCTGCGCATGCAAGGTTTACGTCTCCAATACTGAAGCAAAACGCTTACCGAATTCGACCGATTGACAAAAATAAAATACTGCAATGCTTGCCATTTGAAAAGAGGCAATTGTCACCAGAATATTCTGTTCAAAATAATATTAATTTTGGACACACAGGATACCACCCTCGTGTTTTCATGACTTGTGATATGTCGGCCTATTCTGCGCACAGCTTTGAAAAGATGTAATGTTTATCCATCAGGCTTTAGAAATGAAATACATTACTTTGGACTGTTTCTGTCAGCAGTTCAGTTGAGTAATTAGGTCAGGTTTATAGCTAGTTTTACACAAGTCAATGTAACAATGTCAATAAATGGCAAGAGATATTAAGCAAACTAAACAGATCTTGTAAATAAATTAGTAACGTTCAACATTTTATAAAAAAATAAGCTATTATGTTGAAAAGAAACAAAAATCAATAGGATGTAACGTGTTTACAACGTCTTGTTTATGGGGAAAAATTATTAAAGAATTTAGAAACAGACTATACGCTGGGGAATTTCTTGAGAATCCCATTCTAGCAGCAAGTTGACATGTTGGATAGCAGACGATATTATACATGTGGGACAACTTGCAAAATTGGAAACTTGGATTAAAATGCGGAATTTTTTTCAAGGTATACATTTCCATCTTTTATATAATGTATTTATTTGTATGATTCTCAAAGACACATAGTAAATAGGATTTTCTGGGTTACAGGTTCAAGAAGGTCATGGAGTGGGTCTTCATGTTGACATTTAGAAATCACATTTTCCTATGCATTTCGAGTCGAAATGTGGGATATTTTTGTACACTTTATGAATATCACTTTTCGTAATTAAAGTATGATCATTCTTTCTTGATACAAAGTGGATATTTGACACAAAATAACACATGATCCAACATTAACAGAAATGACCTATCATTGAGCAGAATTACCCGACGCGCAGAACTGGCCGACATTTTGGTGTGTATATATATCCACTAAATTTATTTATTTTAAGCTTGAGCTAAAGTTTCATATCCAATACTACTTTAATTACTGTACTACTGCACTGATTACTGTGCTAGTGTACTACTGCAATAATTACTGCACTATTTCTCTTATTACTGTATGCACACTGATTACTGTACTACTGTGTTACTGCATCAATTACTACACTACTTCTCTTATTACTGTACTAATGCACTGACTACTGTACTAGTGTACTATTGAATCAATTACAGCACAACTTACTTTATTACTGTACTACTGCACCGATTTCTGTACTAGTGTACTATTGCATCAATTATTGCACTACTTCTCTTATTACTGTACTACTTCACTGATTTCTGTACTACTGTGCTATTGCATCAATTACTGTACTACTTCTCTTATTACTGTACTACTACACTGATTACTAGTGTATTATTGAATCAATTATTGCACAACTTACCATATTACTTTACTACTGCACTGATTACTGTACTACTGTACTATTGCATCAATTACTGCACTACTTCCCTTATTACTGTACTACTGCACTGACTGCTGTACCAGTGTATTATTGCATCAATTACTGCACAACTTACCTTATTACTGTACTACTGCACTGATTCTACACTACTTCTCTTATTACTGTTGTTGTTGTTGTTGTAGGGTTTAATGCCATTTTCAGCACAAAATAGGCTACACATGGCTGCCAATATAACTGGTGAAGGAAGAACCCTGGAAAACCCCAGGAAAAAACCACCAACCCACAAGAAGCTACTGGCAAGCTTTCTCACATACCAATGTTAGCTGAACCTGAGATTCGAACCCATGCAGACAGAGGTTAGAAGGCAGTGATTCAGAATCGTGAGTGCTTTAGACCACTCAGCCACTCTGGGCCCCCTCCTATTACTGTACTACTGCACACTGATTACTGTACTAGTGTACTATTGCATCAATTACTGCACTACTTCTCTTATTACTGTACTACTGCACATTGATTACTGTACTAGTGTATTACCGATTCAATTACTGCAGAACTTACATTATTACTGTACTACTGTACTGATTACTGTACTAGTGTGCCACTGCATTAATTACTGCACTACTTCTCTTATTACTGTACTACTGCAAACTGATTACTGTACTAGTGTGCTATTGCATCAATTACTGCACTACTTCTCACATTACTGTACTGCTGATTTGATTATAATACTGATGTACTATTGCTTTGACTAGTGTGCTACTGTACAACTGCTTAAAATATCTTTGCACAAAAAACTGAATACTCAGTGACTGCTTTTGACTATTGTACTTCACAATCATTTTATGAATACAAATTTTAATGAATTATCAAGACACAAATGCTAAACATTGCATTCATTCAAACATCAAAATAGTTGTATCATATGTACATTGCCAACAGTTAAAACTCTAATTCTCATAACATATGACCAAATGAAGAACCTATAACATTACTGCATTGGATAAGATGTCATCATATGACTTATTTATTATGGCATCATGCATCTACCACAGCACACCCACTATCTTAAAACAATTTCAGAGTTTTCAATTAAATCATGTAATAAAGCAATTTTAGACTTTCGTTTAGGTGAAATTGACATTTAATGAATCAGAAAACTCATCATATTTACCAGTTTCACACTATTCAAATATCAGTTTATCTGCTTCATAAAAGCTCCTATTCACCTCAAAAAAGGTCAAGAATTAGATAAAAACTACCAAGCAGGTTAAATTATCATGAAATTCTCAAAAATATGTTTTGAAGTATTTTTTTAAATTCTATAATTACCATATGAAAATCAGACTTAAAATGATTTATTTCTCATTTGATTCAGGATTAGGAATATGACCTCATAAGACTTGCTGATTCTATGCAAATACTGTAATAGGTAAGTGATCATAAATTATTTCATTTAACTTCAGACAATTAAACTATATGTTATAGATACAAGAATTTTATATGTAAGGACTTTATTGGTAGCATATATTTGAAAATATAGTTTTCCCATTAACACAACAACTGAAAGGAATGCATGTATACAGTAGCATTTTACGGCACCTCAGCACAATACTGGCTATATGGTGTCAACCAAAGGTAATTGTTAAAAAATCAAAAATGAATTACACACAAAACTCCAGGATATTTAAACTGAACATTTTCAAACTGAATATAGAAATAGACTATGTCCCAAGATCTTGGAAAATAAGACATCCTTTTCATTTCCTCATATTAGAAAATCTGTTGATAAAGCATCTGTACTGGGGCAAACATAATATTATGATATTATAAAAGATTTGATAATTTCATCAGTTTATTACTGATACTAAACACACCATATAACTCTGAAAATGTCTGAGGATAATAATTATTTATCCATCAAATAAGATCTTATCTTTTCAAAATGGTGCAAAACCAACCTGTTTCTGTCTCTTTATTACTCAAGTCATTCTCATCCATTCCATCTTCTTTCCCTCTTTCCTTACGATGTAGGTAGCCTACAGTACGAGGTAGGAGGGGAACACCAGATTCCTTGGCCATTATCCAGTATGAATTAAATTGTGACCACATACGGTAGAGGCAACAGGTTGTCTTTCCTGGTAAAAGAGATCAATCATATACATGTATATTGAACAAAAATAATCAAAAATATGTTGATGGTTCATGCATGACCAGCCAGTCATCCAAGTATGGTAATATGATGCCGTTATTCAACACAACACATAAAGAACTACATGAATCTCCAGCCAAAAATGTCACTGAAGCTAGCACAAAACTGGAGCTGAGACACTGATGAATAGGTCAAACTAAATTAAATTTATTGGCATTTGTTCTATTAAGATGCATTCACACACCAAACTGCATCACTGAGTAGCTGAGAGGGTAAATACCTGAGAAATGGTCCTCAAGGCAAAACTTAACTAAGTTGTGATGGACCAACATATCCAAACAAAGCTAATTACAAAGCTAATGCTAAGTGCCTTTTGAATGTATGTACCAAATGATAAAATTCAATTTTACTTGTTCTTTTGTATGAGACACATTTTCTTTCATTTTTCTGCAAACTCAATCTTCAGGCCAAATTAGCTGCTAATATCCCCCCAAGATTACTGTTATGAACTTTATACTATGCCTTTGCATCAGCTGTGTGCAGAGATTATGTTGTCATGCCAGCCTGGACTGTGCAACAGTGTATCCTTTGCTTTGGACCTCTGCTGTCCCCAGAAGCTTAATCCCACTAACATGTTGTCTGCCATATTAAATCACTGTTAATGCCTCTACAACACTAAAATGTGTCTGAATAATTGTATGTACTATAAATTCTAATAACCTGTACCACTGCGACCCAGTAGCAGTAACGGAGCTTTTGATGCAAGTGTGATGATAGCATGTTCGCTTTCAGTGACACGGAATGGAAAGTCCACTTTGGTGCCAATATTCTGCAAAACATGACTGACAAGTGCTGAGTTAAAGGAGTAGAACTTGAGAATGTGGTACTCTGTCTCATTTGGACTTGCTGGTGGGAAATATGGTTGCAGTTGCTTCTGTTGCTCATGTTCCTCTTCTACTTCAGCATAAAGCACAGGGATCCTGCATTCCATACTGTTTTGGGTTTGAAGAGATGTAATGCCCTGAAGTTTCTTCTCAATACTGCATGTCTCTCCACGATTGTGAGACTTAATTATTCTTTCTGCTGATCTCTGAACAGACCTGCAAAAGAAGCAATGTGTTTATTGTGAATAAAAGCAGACTGACACTAGAAGAAAAACTGGAGTTGTTGAACATATACAGAATGGTATGGAGGACTGACACCTAAGGAATGGAAGTGCTTTACATAGAGAGACACAACATGACAGACTGGTATGGATGACTGACACCTAAGAAATGGAAGTGCCTTACATAGGGAGATACAACATGACATTGGAGGACTGACACTTAAGGAATGGAAGTGCCTTTCAAAGAGAGATATATCATGACAGTCTGGTATTGAGGACTGACACCTATGGAATGAAGTTCCTTACATAGAGAGGATACAACATGACACTGGAGAACTGACACTTAAGGAATGGAAGTGCCTTTCAAAGAGAGATACACCATGACAGACTGGTATCAAGGACTGACACCTATGGAATGAAGTTCCTTACATAGAGAGGATACAACATGACACTGGAGGACTGACACTTAAGGAATGGAAGTGCCTTTCAAAGACAGAAACACCATGACAGTATGGAGGACTGACACCTAAGGAATGAAGTTCCTTACATGGAGAGATAAACCATGACATAATGTTATGGAGGGCTGATGCTTAAAGGATGGAAATGCCTTATACAGAAAGATACATCATTACTTTAAGTTCTGGACAAAATTCAAACCTGCAAACCACTGGCAGTGAGCCTAGACTAATAACTAGCATACTATGGCAGTTTAATACATATTGCTTAAATATATTACCATGACTTGTGCAATAAAGTAGATCATAATTAATGGTGATTAAATGTATATAGTTTTGTACTTAAAA
The DNA here is from genome assembly GCA_016617855.1 of Megalonaias nervosa. NCBI lineage: Eukaryota > Metazoa > Mollusca > Bivalvia > Unionida > Unionidae > Megalonaias > Megalonaias nervosa. The sequence goes on along the minus strand of JAECUM010011176.1, from coordinate 20,142 downwards.
CTTGATATTTTTCATTAAGTCCTACAATTTTTAACACAAATGTGTTATATTAAAAAGTGACATGTGCAGAAAAGAATATTACTGATTTTTGTCACTAAAAAGAATTCAAATGTAAAATCATAGATCTTTACAGCTTAAAATTTTTACTTTGATTCATTTTTTTAACATTGTTTTTTAATCTTATATTTTATTTTGTTTAAAAGTTTGAATAAAAATGAGCACCTCAGGTTTGCAATTTAAAAAATAATACCAATGGATGATTTAGTTTGTTGTTAGTATTGTTTGCTACCTGAACTCATATTCATTAACTTTGGGTATTTGATTGGGGCACTGACAAGAAATGACAGGAAAAATAGTTTCACTGCTGATAATGCAGCAGTAAAGCTTTCTTCATAATGCCAGGTTATACTTCTTGCTTGTAGTTCTTGTCATCTTATGTGTGTTTCCATACATGAAACAATTATGTTGTTATACCTTAGTCATGCTAACATACCCACTCTATGTTCATGCTATACATGTTATTTAATTTATGTTCACTGTACAAATCTCATGTTAAATAGTATGTGCCCTTGGCCTTGACAATAATACCTTAACAATATGATTAATGAGTGCCTTCTAATAGATACTGTCATAACCTAACAGAATATCTTTCACTAGCCACTGTCACAACCTAATATTATAACTTTTAGTAGAGATTGTCGCTACATAATAGTATAAATTTTAGTAGACACTATCAGATCCTAATAGTATAACTTTTAGTAGACACTGTCACAACCTAATAGTATAACTTTTACTAGCTACTGTCACAACCTAATAGTAGAACTTTTACTAGCTACTGTCACAACCTAATAGTAGAACTTTTAGTAGACACTGTCACAACCTAATAGTATAACTTTTAGTAGACACTGTCACAACCTAATAGTAAAACTTTTACTAGCTACTGTCACAACCTAATAGTATAACTTTTAGTAGACACTGTCACAACCTAATAGTATAACTTTTAGTAGACACTGTCACAACCTAATAGTAAAACTTTTACTAGCTACTGTCACAACCTAATAGTATAACTTTTAGTAGACACTGTCACAATCTACTGCAACAACTTTTATGATTAGGCATGTCCTAAGAAACACTTCCATAAAGTTTTATCAAACATGGCTAAATAAGGAGCAGAATATAGCTTTACCACCTGATTTTTACAAAACCACACTATTGTTAGGGAAGGCACTTACAACACTTTTTTGATAGAGCATTCCCTAACAACATTCATACAGAGTCTGTAACTAGGCTTAGGCATTCAAAAATAAAAGTTGAAAATGTTTTCCACCCAGCTGCTAAGGAAGCCATACCACTGCTAGGTGAGCCACCGCAGACATAATTTGAAAGAACATGTTCTACCAAACATTCCTACTCATGCTCAACACTTATCTGCATGAAGGTGGAGCTAAAAAAAATGCATGTACCTATACAGTTTACCATGGTCAAGTACAATATCCCACACACGGATTATTTCTGAATAGATTCTTCCACCAATGGTAGAATGAGAAGCAGCTGCATCTTTCCCTATCAGTTGTTGTTCTGCTGTCTCACTGCAGCGTGGGGAGAAAGCAATTGCAAGCTCCCACAGTACTCTTCCACCTAAATTAGAAACACACATAATTAAAAATGCATGCAACTGAAAAAGGCTTATAAACAAGCAGCTACACATTCAATCATCTATGTTTGCTTTTGATTTTACTGACAGTCATAAAAGTCTACAACACAGTTATTCAGGATTGCTCCTGGCTTGACTTATCAGAAGTACTACACAGTCATTTAAGTTTAAGAAGGGCTGAAATCTCTTTCATTCTCCCTCTTTCTCTCTCATATCAGGGCAAATTTTATTTTTTTGTCATGAGATGCATGGCAAACAATGAATTTTAATACCTGTAATGTCATGGTCATTTGTTTTCTAACTTTTATATTCCAATACCTACATATGTAAGCAAACTGAAATAACATATTTTACTAATGCATACTGCTTTAGCTCAATTACATCTGATGCATGTTGGATATGGATACAATTTGTGATCCAGTCCATTTACATCTTTTTCTGATATTCCAACCATTATGGAAATCATCTCGTATGCATGATAGTCTTTTGAGGACATAATGAGCCCTACAATGCACTGAAACTTAATGCCAGTCGAGACAATTTTACCACATCTGGCTTGTCACTCCCCAAAACAGCTTCAGGAAACAGATATGCCATTCAAGGATCCGTTTGATGAAATTACAATTCTTCCATTTATTAATCATGTGAACACTCTCTTAATCCCAGCAGGATTGGCATTACATAAACAATATGACATGGGCAAAAAAAAAACAAACCACAAACCTATATAATACAATGACAGTTTATGTTTAGCAATACAAGCATTAACCATGTTTATCTACACAACACAGAATACACTACACTTGTAATTAATAATAATAATAATAATAATAATGAGGACTTTGTATAGCGCCTAATCTTTAGAAGCTCTAAGCGCTTTACAACATTTGACAACACCTAAAAAACATATATAATGATATGATTACAAACTAAAAACAAACACCACGAAATTAGAAACGGAAAACATGCTGTAAATATTTAAGGTAAGGATACATTATTATGTTTTTAAGTCTGTTCTTGCAGTTGAAATAGGCGAGTTTTAAGAGCGCTCTTGAATGAGATCACTGTGTCTTTGTGTCTAAGTGCAGTGGACAATTCATTCCACGTTGCTGGGCCCTGGTATGCGAAAGATTGTTGTCCATATGATTTCATTTTCATAGTGGGAATAATGAGAATACGAGTATCAGAAGAGGAGCGTAAGTATCTTGCAGGTGTGTACACATGGGTGAGGTCAGATAGGTATGTTGGACTGGAACCCATCAGTGAAACATAGCACAGAAAACAAATTTTGTGTTTAATTCTGGATCGTATGGATAGCCAGTGTAGGGTACAGAGCAGGAGAGAGGTGTGCTCTGATCGTGGTACTCTAAGAATGATCCGAGAAGCTGTGTTTTGAACTTTTTGAAGTTTCTGAAGTAGATATTGAGACGAACCAGACAGAATTGAGTTACAATAGTCCAGTCTTGAAAGTACTAAGGAACACACAAGTGTTTTAGTGGCATCAACTGAAAGATACTTGCAAATGGACCTGATGCGTCTCAGCTCAAGATATGCAGCCTTGCATACGTTCATGGCATGTTGATGCAATGAGAGAGTACTGTCAAGAGTAACACCGAGGTTTCGTACTGACTGTGTGAATTTAATGTTGGTGTTGCTGATATTTATTGTCTGAGGCAATGGATGTGAATGAGAAAGTCTTTGTGTTGTAATCAGAATGGCTTCAGTTTTATCATCATTCATCTGCAGCTTGTTACATGTCCTCCATGATTTCACATCGGAAATGCACCTCTCTACGCCTTGGATGGTAGCTTCAATGTCAGTTGGATGGCTAGATTTGCATATTTGGGTGTCATCAGCATACAATTGGTGAGACACTCGATGATTATATATGACACTTGAGAGTGGCTGAGTGTACAGAATGAAGAGAACAGGTCCAAGAACAGACCCCTGTGGAACACCACAGCATAGATCAACTGGGCTGGAGTGTTTTCCATTTGCGGACACAATTTGTGTCCTGTTGACCAAGTAGGACTTGAACCATAGTAAGGCTGTATCATGAATGCCAAATACATGCTGGAGACGGTGAAGTAATATATCATGGTCTATAGTGTCAAATGCTGCAGACAAGTCAAAGAGAGTGAGGACTGTAATCTTTCCGCTATCCAGAGCAGAGAGAAGGTCATTGACTACTTTCAGAAGGGTAGTTTCAGTACTGTGGAAAGGGTGATATGCAGACTGTACATTGCTAAAAAGACTGTTTGAATTCAGATGAGATACAAGCTGGGACAGAACAACTTTTTCTAAGATTTTTGACATGAATGGGAGATTAGAAACTGGGCAGTAGTTTCTTAAATCATTATGGTCGAGTGTTGGTTTCTTCAGCAGAGGCTTTACAATGGCAGTTTTGAAAAATGATGGGAATTCCCCGGATGAGAGAGAGGTATTAATAACATCAGTTAGTGAAGGCAATATTGGATCCAAGCACTCTAGCAGCAGTGACGTTGGAATCGGATCAAGTTCACATGACTTTGGTGCACTCTTCATCACGATTGTACGTACTAAATCCATAGAGACAGGTTCAAATGCTCCTAAAGGTTGCCGCTGAAATTGTGTATCGCAACTGTATGGTGACGACGAGTCAACTGAAATTGTGTTGTCAAGTTTATCTCTGATGGTTTGTACTTTGTCATGGAAGAAATTTGCAAACAGTCCGGAAGGTCGACTGGAGAGAAGGTAGCTGGAAGTGGTGTAAAGTTGTTCCTTGACATTAGCTTGTTAGTAATCTCAAATAGCTCTTTGCAGCTGGAACTTTCCGTGATCTTAGTACTGTGGTGGGCTGATTTCACTGCTTGGACTATGTTTGTGACATTTTTCTTAGCGGCATCATAGATCTGCTTATGAATAGTGAGTCTGGTGGAAAGCCTAAGCCTCTCAGCTTTACGGCGGTCTCTTTAATTACAAAATAAATATTTCAAACGAGTTTTCTAGCCACTTCTTTTTTACCCCTACTTTTACATACAAACATATTTTTGGTTTTTATGTTTTTACCACTACTTAAACCAAATCCCAGCTGCATGAGCATTATGTCATTCAAAACCTGGTTGCATCAGTGCAGTCTGGAAATAAATACACCAGCTACAACAATAGCTTGTAACAACATAAATAATTGTAACAGAAATGATAATGCAGCTGCACCAGTGGCTAGGGGTATATAAACTTTTCACCACCAAGACACAGTTTTCAGTTGAAAAAATGAACCAACAAGACCATTTCCCTCGGATGAGTTACAAAGATAACAAAACTGGTCGGGGACTGGGGGTGACAAGACCACCCCATCAAATGGAAGGTAACCTATCCACATCTTATCAGGCAGCACTTCTTTCGGTTTAATTAAATTGGAAATAAGGTGACCCTCTACGGAAAACCAAACAGATAGTTCCCAAATCCACTGAGAGCCTGATGAGTCTCAATGAAAGGGCATCAGCACTTTTATAAAACTCATCCACAACTACAGTAATTAGAAGAGATGCAAACACTAACCAAAAGAGAACACCAACAAGCATTTGCTACAACCTAACTACTTGATACCTTTATATAAATAAGCTAGGAAACTACTTTCAAAATTGTTAAAATTCAAAAAGTGGCAGACTGTCATCAAGAGTGTGGCCAAAAAGGCAAATAATCTAAAATATTTAGAAGCACATTTGCAAACCTCAAACATATTCAAAGTAAAGAGGTCTTTGTAATGTAATGTAGTAATGTAATGTAATAATATAATGTAATAATGTAATGTAATAATATAAATTAATAATATAATGTAATAATGTGATGTAATAATATAACATTATTTGCTTACTCACCTTCCCTCTCTGTGGCAAACAATGTGTAGGTGAGACTAAAATGGAATTGCAAGGGAGAATAAATGATTACCTTTGGGTTATCCATAAGGATACCACAGAGTATAAACCCTCTAACCAATCAGACTACAACATAGGCTGTATTCAGTTAATGGATATCATCCAATCTGATCCTTAGCTTTCAACAAGCAATATTAATTGTAAAGATAGTGAATTATATCTAATATAGCAATTACAGCTGGTAGGAATCAACATCTCTGGGAGTCCAGACATCTCTAACTTATTATGCGAATTGAATATTGACAACCTTGTAAAGATTTTGGAATCCTCTCTTTGTTGGGTCCTATATTTTTTTATATATTTTTTTCATACACAATCTCTTCATCCAATGATGATCATTTTCTTACACATTATTTTAATATGTCAAAAATAATATTTTTTCACATGCAAAAAAATTACATGAAATATGTAACTCTCATAAGTGAAGCCATGAGACACAATTTAAAATATTTCAACTTGACAAGTGTGATATTTCCTTTAATCTACTAAAAATGCATATATATATATATATTTGTAAATGCAAAATCATACATCTGTAAATGCAAAAAGCACAGTTTTCTTCTCGATTCCATATGAATGTGATTAATAGCAGAGTTATCACATAAAATATTTTACAATTTTAGGAGGGTCCCCGGGTGGCCAGTGGTCTAAAGCAATCACTGTTATGGATTACTACCATCTCATATCTGTCTGCGAGGGTTCAAGTCTCAGGCTCAACCAGTGTGGGTACATGAGAAAGCTTGCCATTAGCTTCCCATGGGTAGGTAGGTTTTCCTGGGGGTTTTCAAGGTTCTTCCTCCACCAGTTATACTGGCCATCTTGTATAGCCTATTGTGTGCTGAAAAACAGCATTAAACCCCAAAACAACAAAACAACAATTTTAGGGTAGCAAACTTGTACAAATTTTGCTTGTACATATAATCAATGCTTCAAATTGGATATTTTGTTAGATTAATTAATTAACACATTTCTTGCATGGATTGATAGAGTGAATTTGGGGAGAGGGGTTGAAACATCACCGAATAGTTGTATCTAACAGACTACAGAGAGTAACATATACACACAAAATATTTTAATGATTGAGTTTACTTGTAATGATTTTGGTTCTTGTCATTATCCTTATTTCTGCATTTAATCACAAGTGTTTCTGTGACAAGTTTGATGTCTAATTGAATAACAGACATTGCAAACAAATTTGGATTGTAACTTCATTTTTGTTTGCAATCAACACTCATTAATGACTGATTTCTCCATTGTTTACATTATGATTAAACAATTTTATTACCATACTTAATCAAGTATGTTTGCAGGAAATGTGTACAGTTTGTCATATCATGTGCAAGAATACTCTTGGTGACACAGAATAATGTAGCAGCATGTTATGTTAGTTCAGTCCCTGACAGTTTCCATTATACATACCAAAAACTAATTATAAACAATACTTGAGATCCAGTTTTTGTTTGCTTGGAGTTCATTTTTAGGCATTTCTTGATGGTGTCTTCTCAATAATTACATAAAAGTATACTAGAGTGCACACAGTCATGAAATTTTAAGAACTATTTATCCTGATGGAGAAAAAGACAGAGAGAGGAGCAAGAAAATAAAAATGAAATAGGCTAAATATGGAAATATGGGTTTGAATAACATACATTAGGGCTGATATCATTTTCTAAATGGGAAAAGAAAGCAGCTACAAAAGTGATATTAACAACAGAGCAATAAAAGTGGTATCACCATCATGGTGGTATTATTTTTTTCCCACTGATACATTCCAATAGCTTACTACAAATTTATGCTAAATAGCAATGACTACTCAACTAGATGTACTGTTTGAAAGAAACAGCCAAGCCAGGGTTCTAATTATCTTGTAACTTCTCCATTTAAATAGGATTTATCAACCTTAAATTCCAGGAAGTGGCAGTGGCTAAGTGGTTATTATTCCTGACTCATGACCGAAAGAGTTTGGGTTCAAATCCTACCTTTGGAAAAGCCTGGGTTAGCTACCACAGTGTGTCCTTGGGCAAGGCACTTCACTCCATTTGCCCTATTACTAAATAATACTTGTGCTGTGGTGTCTTAAAGCACCAAGCCAATTAAATTTTAAATTCCCTTCAAAATGCACAATCATGTTAACAAGCTTATCTGGATGGACAAACCAAACAGAACAAATAAAGATGCCCCTGATACAAATGATGAAGGGTACCATAATAGTCACCACTTGGAAGTGCCATAGATACCTTTAGACACCTTGGCTTCATAAAGCTGCAGATTAGGTGGCACCTTCTTCAATTTCTTACACAGATGTGGCTGCCATTCCCCACTGGCAAGCAGGTGGATTTTTCGCACAATTCTGTTCTTTATGTTCTGAGGTATGTGCTTATCCAACAATTTCTTCCACACATCAGCAGTACATTCTACCTCCCAGACCAAACCATCAAATACCTATTAAAAGCATACATAAACCTGAAATTTAGGCAAAGAATCCACAAAGATTAGATCTAGAGTCTGGGGAACATATCCTGTTTACATGAAGTCAAAGTAACTTGGTTGGTAGAGCACTAGACTCATAAATCAAGGATCATGGGTTCAATACCTGACAAGACCAGTGTGGGTTGGTTTCCTTTGTGGCCTTGGGGAAGTCACTTAGCTACCATTTCCTTGGAATGATATGGCTAATCATTTGTGAAAAGTGCCATTACCATTCCCACCCACCCCAAACCCAAAACTATTGACAGGTACATACTGAAAAACAGACACTTGCAAAAAATGTACCAGATGCATATACATTAACCTGACAGAACTTTCCTCCTAACACTCATAATTTACTTGCTTATTCTTCTATTTTGTAAAATTAAACTATTTCAAAAAAAGTGGGAGATTGGTGTGGGAAAATAGCTAAATATTAATAGAAATTTCAAAGGTACATTTATCACCAGATAGGTGAAAAACGACAAAGTTTTGTTAAATGTATATTCATAGCTTAATGACTAACTTAAATCCAATTAGTTAAAATGCTAAAGTTTTTCAATGTCAAAGACTAAAATATGGCTTTTATAAGGCTTTTCAAAGTGACAATATTTTATGTTACTCTACTCTGCAATACACAACAAACTCTCATTCTCTACTCATGCTCATGTAGCTTCAAATAGTACTTCAAACAGTTTCCACTACACTACACTGAAATATCCTTATGTAACAGTTATGTCAGCGTATGTCACCAAGCTACACTTTACACACAGTAATGCTCCTAACTGTATTACAAGTGTAATTCATCTATATGCTCTCACATACTGATACTGCAATATAGCAAAATTAAATCAGCATACATCACTGAACTACACTCAGTGATCTCCTACTGCAGCAAAATTGGAGTCCAGTCAAATGCTCTCACATAGTACCATATATACTCGCGTATAAGCCGAATAATTTAGGAAAAAATAAAGGCCTGGAAGAACGGAGGTCAGCTTATCCATGGGGTTGAACTTAAAAATTTTTATGGGGTTTTTTTTGTTGACTACCATAATGGCCGTAAATTTAAAATATAATTATTTTCCGTGTCCTAAGACGTAAATGCATCTGAAAAAAAACACATTATCGGTGAACACTTATTAAACTGTTATACACTACTATGATTGTTTTTGTTATTACATTGCATGTGCATATTTTCTGATTTCTCCAACATAAAATTAAATAAAGGTAAATAAAGACTTCATAATTCAAGGGGCCAGTTCGAGTTTACCTGGGAGACCAGGCTTTACTATAATGTAGAGTACTTATACAGTGCAAATTGTGCCTAGCATCACTTTAATCCTTGTGTATTCCCAAACATATTAGATGCAGATTTTACTTTATTCATTTTTTCGACCAAATCGCATTCTGCCAGATAACACTTCAGCTATTCGGTAATAGCTGTCTTATTAACAATGATCCACGCGCTCACAAGTTACTCTTTTTCAATGATATGAGCAATGCTACAAATTGAGGTAATCTTTACAAAAAGGTACACACGTTCAATTGTGCAAGGCACAACTAGCATAACTGTTACATGTTCCTGAAAGAATGGTAATAACAGAGGCTAAAATTCTGAATATAGATCAACTAAGATCATCATCAATCTATTTTACTTTTGTGTTTTGGCTGAACAAAATCAAATGTTTCCAAACAATGGAAAGCTGGATGTTTTGGCATTTCCTTTGTTTATAATTAGCAGATTTGTCTTTTGTTTTCCAACATCAGAACAGGCCAGTTAATCATTAAAACCCTGAAAATGGATTGGGTTAAGAAAGAATTTTGACCGGCAACTATACGAGACTTTGACGTGTAATTGCCTTTCAGTCTGTAATTTTAACACGATTACCATAGGTTTGTAAAACGGGATGTAAGTTCACTTACATCAAAGCAAACTACAACTCCATTTTTACAGTATTAGCATTATTTTTGAAGCATTATTTTTGAAACTTCATTATTGTACTGTGGATTTATCATTAAAGTTTAGTGCAGTGGTGCCCATGATGCGAATCCAAGCGATGTACTTCATTCAGCACGTGTTCAAAACTAAAATGTACATGCAGTGGCGTCATAATGTAAATACGTTCACTAGCCTAATTGCAAGTGTAGAATCAAACCCTATTGTTGTTCATTGTTGTCATACTGGGACAATATTTTAATGAGTCAGGTATTTACAATTTCAAGGCAAAATAAACTGTAATTACTTGTGCACTGATATAAAAAGTCTAATGCAATATCGCATAAACAAACAATAATCGAGTCAAAGAGAGAGTTAGTGTTACAACAACCCACGAATGGTCAATTCTTGTCTTCATCTGATCAAGTTATACACGAATCTGAATTAGGCAAAAACAATAAGAAAACAGAAATTTAAATACATTTCTTGACTTTTCAAACAAATTTATACCATTTCTATGTAATAATCATACATGCCAGCACTGAGAGAGCTATAAATGTAATTTTTGCTAATGTAAGTTTGCCTTAATAAATGCATTTAGAACTCACCGCGTGCATCTTGTGATGTCGTCTCAGACTTTTGGGTTGGTTTATATGCGGGTCATGCACTTTTTAGTGTTTATACTTATGAAGTTTGGGGGGACTGGCTTATATGAGACCGGGTTTACACGCGAGTATATACAGTACATGTAATACAAGTAACAGGATCAATTTACTACACTGAACAAGCACCAGTGTCACACTACTGCAGCACAAGTGTAATTCAGCTTTAATATGGTGACATGTAATACAAGGAGCGTAATTACTCCAGCATATATTACACTCTGTAACACCTCACCATAGCTCAGTTGTAATTTAGCCATACGCTCTCATATGTTGGTATCTAATACAACAGAATCAGCTTGCATAACTGAGCTACATTCACTGGCACTCTACTGCAGCACAAGTGTAATATGGTGTATCACCTTATATGGCAGAAGAAAATAAGGTATTTATTGTGGCATTGTATAGTCAATTATGCACATGAAGATGACAAGGAATGCACATGAACAATGACATTCATTTATAATATCAGATCATGTACTTCCATATCATAGCAAATTAATTAAGTATTTTTAAAATTATCAGCAAAATGGTAAAAACATCACCATGCAAAAATAAACAAAATTTACATTTTCAAATATAATAACTTGTAGAACAAATTATGGAAAGTATACTGGCTGATATCTTTGTTTAAATTTCATGACAGAGAGACACAATAAAATGTACAATCAAAATATCATCTAATATATGATAACCTATAAGCTATATGCAAATGATGTATCTGAACATACCTTAGCATCAATGACCTTCTCCTCCATCTCCTCCTTTTCCTCTGCTTCCATGATAACTGTATCTACAGAATTATCTGACCTTTGCTGTATACCTTCCTTCTCGTTTTCTCTCTTGGCTAGATTTGTTGATTCACTTGATTCTTTAAGCTGAATGCTACCCAGTTCAGAAGATGTCAAAGGCTGTATAGTCTCAGTTGGTACTTGTTTTGTTATTGTAGTGGAAGGACTGCTGGCTGACAAATCATACACAGATAATTTGCTGTCTTCCAGCAGTTGGATCATTCCTTCGATTTTCTTCTTTTGATCCTCTCTGTTTGTGGAACATTTCACCATTTCTGTAATTTTCCTATCTGCCAGATCTATTATTTCCTCTTGTATTGAATTTTCTCTAATGTTCTCTTTTGCAAATGAACTACTTCTATTTTGGGGCACTTCTGCAAATGCAACTAGTTTAAGGAACTCTTTCCTTCGATCATTCTTCTTGGTAATGTAATTTATTGGAAGCTTTCCCTCTAAGTTGCGAACATTGGAATTTAGTTTGCGGGCACAGAGTATCTCAACAGCTTTTAGTGCTGTGTTGCTGAATTTACACTTTGCAAGAAGGTGGAATAAGCAGTCTCCACTGGCATTAACTTGAGATGGGTCAAGACAAGCAAATTTCTCTGGATCAGAATCAAATTGTCTCAGTAACATCTCAAACAGTGTGAGATATCCTAGAAAAGAACAAGTCAGAATGGTTATTAACACAAGTGTTTAATATACTTGAAAATTAATGTGATCAATAAAATGTGACAAATGTTTGATGATTCTGACCTTGACATGGGGACATCATTATTAAAAGTTAACTTTCTTTCTGTTGATGATTAAGAACATGTTAACACCAAAACTTAAGCAGGTGAAACAGGAATTTACAACAACAAATTCTGAGTGTAATAATGAAACAAAGTTTCATTTAAATATGAAAAATTATGTAGATGAATTCATGACTTTAAACAATTTTAACACAAAGTCTTTATTATGACAATGACATTACCTGAAAGTGACAACGACATTACCTGAAAGGTGACAGTGACAGTCCCTGCAAAGTGACAATGACATTTTCAGAAATGTGACCATGACAATAGCAGAAATACGACTATGGTATTACCAAAACTGTGACCATAATATTATCAGACAGGTGACAATTACATTACCAGAAATGTGGACATGAATGGTAGCAATGACATTACCAGAAATGTGACCATGACATTACCAGAAAGGTGACAATGACATTACCACAAATGCGACTATGACATTATGAGAAAAGTGACTGTGGTATTATCAGAAATGTGACCATGACATTATCAGAAAGGTCACAATTACATTACCAGGAATGTGACCATGACATGAGAAAAGTGACAATGGCATTACTAGAAAGCTGACAACATTACTAAAAAGGTGACAATAACATTACCAGAAATGTGACCAATGAGACAATGATCTCACCAGAAATGTGAAAATGACATTACCAGAAATGTGACAATGACATTATCAGAAAAGTGACAACGACCTTCCCAAAAGGACAAGATAAGGACCTCCAATCCTGTTCAACACTTTAATTCCCCTTACATCTAAACTATAATATAACAGTGTCTAATGTAAAGTTTGGGGATGCTCAGAAATGTATATGTACAGTTCCTGCTAATCAGATAATTATCTAACAAGATGACAACTAAAATGGGTAAGAAATCAGTACATATTTTCTTAAAATTTGTTACAGTAACATTTTACAAGTATATAAAAATTCAAATCAGGTCACAATGCCTGTATGCATGAATTTTCCACTACAAAGGATTCTACTGATTCTGTGGTGGTTGTGATTGTACACTGAAACAGAATATCTATGCTGGCAGGAACAATTGACAAAATCACTGTTTTGTCTAAAGTCTTCTCATGTTTTGAGCCAGTATAAATATAAAGGAATAAATTCGTCAATAAATAAATATGCAGAAAATGTACAATTTAGCAATAAGTCAAATTTGCATTATTTTCTAATTAATCATTTCAGAGAAAGAGCAGAATAATCAAAGGAAATACGAGCTAATAATATGTAATAACTAGAGAGGAATAGAAGATCTCGAATGAAAAATTCCACACTAGAAGCCTTTCCTGATATACTAATTAATCCAACATATTGGTATTATTAGGTTTGAAATTTGAAGACACCTGGGAAAATGTAACCCCAACTTTAGAATATGAATATGTTTATGCATACAATGTTTAACAATTTCATTAAGATGCATTTCTGAGACGTGGGGTCACAGCAACCATACTCTGACCTTCAATCAGAAAACTCTGTAATTCCTCCAATGGACAATAAACAAAGCAAAATACACTAACCAAATTATATCAATTTTAAGTTGCATCATATCTGAGGAAATGCAATCAAAGGAAACAAACTTGTATATTAACCTTTGTCCTTCTCTAGTGCAATCATAAGAGCAGCATGTATAGGTGTATCCCCTACAGCTAAGGAGAGAGCAGACGGGTTTGCACCTCTCTTCAACAATTCCATAACAACCTTGAAATGACCATCTCTTATGGCTGTTTGAACAGCTCTTTTTCCATCTGCAATAAAAAGAATATTAGACACTAATGCAATCAATGTAAATAAACATTTTAATATCAGCACATGTACATGTTCATCACAGGCGGGAAATAAGTGACACAAATGTGCCAAACCAATCAAACAAAATAAATGAAACTTCATTTCCAAAATACACTAATTGTGCAGAATAAGATATTAAAAAAATAACTGCCTCTGTTATAACTCTGTATGGGTCCAATAAAGTTGACTTATGTTGATTTTACTTTTAAAAAAATAATTTCAAGTTTTGTAATGTCCTGCCATATATGGTAAAAAGAGTATCTTTTCTACAACATACCTCAGTAAGGATGGCCTTACTTGTATGGCTTGTTCAGACAAACAGAATTATCAAGTTTGAGTGCTGCATAAGGCAACCAGTTCATAATTATCAATAAAGGAAATAGTAAAGTCACATCATTAATTTGATGAAAGGTTTCATCAGAATTTTCAAGTGCTCTTTCATTTTCTTGCACATACCTACGTAAATAATCATCAATACATACCAATACATATCTAAAGATTAAAAGAACCCACATCCCACAGACATGATAAATCTCCTATTTATCGATAAATCTCCTAGTTATAGATAAATGTGGTGCATTCATTTATGAACAGCATTGACCCCAAACTGCTAGAATAGTATGAATGACACTGACCCAAGTCTGCTAAATCATCATAAACATCATAGACCTGTATCAGCTTGGACTTTTTGAGAACCATTGAACCAAGTCTGATGGGGCATTATGAACATAATTCACCCAATCTACTTGGATTTTTCGAACACCATTGACCCAATCTGCTAGGACTTTACGAACATCACTGACCCAATCTGCTAGGACTATATGAACATCATTCACCCAATCTGCTAGGACTTTACAAGCATCATTAACCCAATCTGCTGAGGCTTTACAAACATCTATGACCCATGTCTGCTAAGTCAAAATAAATATCATAGCCTGATATCTCCTAGATCCAAGTCTGCTGGGACATTATGAACAGCATGACCCTGAAAGTAGATCTGGGTCTAAACTGTATACTAGAAACTCTTGGTGGAACACTACATGTCTTAAAGGGCCAGCACATTACTTAATGATGTAAAGACAGACCTATCTATATAATGTACTCTAGCAACTATGGGCAGAATGGCACAAGTCCTCATATGCTAACATATAATATTAAGGTTACTCTGAGTCTTCACTGTAACCAAAGCCACTATGGGTATAACAGTATAGATTCTGATCTGCCTGCCAAGTATGTGAAGTTGGATTTACACTATACATAGTCCTTAATATGCCATTATGTGTTGGATTTACACTATACATAGTCCTTAATATGTCAAGTATGTGTTGGATTTACACTATACATAGTCCTTAATATGCCAAGTATGTGTTGGATTTACACTATACATAGTCCTTAGTATGCCAGTATGTGTTGGATTTACACTATACATAGTCCTTAATATGCCAAGTATGTGTTGGATTTACACTATACATAGTCCTTAATATGTCAAGTATGTGTTGGATTTACACTATACATAGTCCTTAATATGCCAAGTATGTGTTGGATTTACACTATGCATAGTCCTTAATATGCCAAGTATGTGTTGGATTTACACTATACACAGTCCTTAATATGCCAAGCATGTGTTGGATTTACACTATACATAGTCCTTAATATACCAGCATACAAATGCCAGCAGCTCTGGATTTTCCCTGTTTACACTCTTGTGTATGTTTTAAATACAATCAAACTCACCATCTTGTCCTAGAGAAGCACCACTGTTTAATACTGTATTCATTATCTGAAGCTTTATATCTTCTGCTGTCCTAAAAGATGTGTCCTCCACCACCTCAACAAGGTCAACAGAAGTTGCAAAGTTTTCAATCTTGTCCAAGCCATTTTTGCTCCGGTATTTTTGGACAGCAGCATACATTTGTCTCCATTTCTTGCCCTTTATAAGTCCTTTGATCACATGCTTGTACATGTTCTCTGACATAGTAGTAAGTCTGTCAGGTATCTCTGCATAACAGAAGAAGGTAACTTGATGGTTTAGATTGATTAATCAACAGTTTTTGACTGTGAGTTACACTGTCTATTCAAAATATGGCAAACATACATACATACATACATACATATACATACATACATACATACATACATACATACATAAAAAGTAAGGGGCCCTGAGTGGCTGAGTGGTCTAAAGCGCTCACCGTTCCAGATCACTGCCATCTCACCTCTGTCTGTGTGGGTTCGAGTCTCAGGCTCGGCTAACGTGAGTACGTGAGAAAGCCTGCCAGTAGCTTCTCATGGGTCAGTGGTTCTTCCCAGGGTTTTCCAGGGTTCTTCCTCCACCATTAATACTGGCCGCCATGTATAGCCTATCTTGTGCTGAAAAAATGGCGTTAAACCCTAAAACAACAACAACATAAAAAGTAAAAATGTTTTCCTGACACGCAGATGCCCTGCCGCAATGCCTGAAACATCCATGAACACAATACTTTACAAAACTGAAAGAGATTACACACATGCCCTCTCACAATGCCTGATACATACCTAAATACAAAACTTTACCAAACTAAAAGAGACACACAGATGCCTTGTCACCATGCCTGATAAATACCTAAATACATAACTTTACTAACTGAAGGAGACACACAGATGCCCTGTCACCATGCCTGATGCATACCTAAATACAAAACTTTACAAAACTGAAAGAGACACACAAATGCCCTGTCACCATGCCTGATAAATACCTAAATACAAAACTTTACCAAACTGAAAGAGACACACAGATGCTGTGTCACAATGCCTGATACATACCTAAATACAAAACTTTACCAAACTGGAATAGATGCTCACAAGCCCTGCCACAATGCCTGATACATACCTAAATACAAAACTTTACCAAACTGAAAGAGACACACAGATGCTGTGTCACAATGCCTGATACATACCTAAATACAAAATTTTACCAAACTGAAAGTGACATACAGACGGAAGGATACACAAGTCAAGTGTTATATCCTAAGCATCCATGAAATTCTAAATTAATGTACTTACTATGACTATCACAATTTTAGTTCCCATATGATCATCCCTGACACATGATAGCCACAGCAAAAAAAAAAAAAAAATTAAATTCATAAATAACAAATACCCCAATGTAGTGAAATAAATGTTCACATTAAGTGGCTGGAATGACTGATGGACAGATATGGGTAACTCCAAAATTTCCTTACACATTTAGGATGGCTCCAAATGACATAATTCTTCCAACATTTAAAACCCCAAAGACCAATCCTCAACATGCCAATGCAAACACTATCATCCTGCAGACATCTCTAGGTAATTAGCATTTGTAATGTCTAATCCACACTTTCCATGGACAAGATAACAACCCAAGGTGGGGAGTGGCTCTTTATTAACTTTTCAAGCATAAGTTATTATGAATCATACATGAGATATGAAATGAAAATATGCAAGGATAACCAATTAACTAAATACAGTGCAACCCACAAGTAATGACACATTACTCAAATAAACAGCCTAGTTGTAACAGTGTAAATGTCAATAACACTGAGAATGGCCCATAATTGCTTGTGCACTGGCTAACCTTTGTTTCATAGTCTTATATTAAATAACTAAAATTTATGTGTAAATGCCACATTTTTCTTTACGTCACAGTGACCTGACTTTTTACAATTTGATTCCCAAATCGATGGGATTCTTTCATACCCCACATGCAAGCCATTCATGACATTTGGCTCAGGTCCGTGATGCAGAATCAATGTTATTGTGTGGAACCCATTTTTCTTCTTTCAGTCACAGTGACCTTAACCTTTGTCCTTTTGAACTTCAAATCTGTTTCTCTCTTTGTCCAAGTGCAAGGTATCCATAAAGTTTGATAACTATTGTTAATCAGTTAATCATTCTGAAAAGACCATTTCACTTCATCTTCAATGATCCAGACATTTGCCTTTAATTACAAAATCTGTACAATATTTGCTTAAGACAAGGCAATGCATCCAAAAATTGCAGTAACATGTAGGAAATCTTTAGTTGATGCATATAAACCATTCATCTTGGTTCAGTCACAGCAACCTTGATCATTAAGCTCTTGATCCCAGAATCAACTGGATTCTTTCTTACAACAAGTGCAAGCCATTCACAAAATAAGCTAAAGCTGAAAATTTCACAGACTAGATTGGTGAATGTGATTAATATAAAGATGAACCAGCACCAAAATACATACAGGATTTCAATAATCTTATATTCTATATATATTTGGAATAAAACTATGGCAAATAACTATACACCTACCTCATTTCCTTTACTAGAAATGATAAACTTTTTTATAAGCCTAAGACAACTAGGCATGGAAATTAAAAAATTGGAATCTGAAATCTCCTGCATGATGTAAAAAGTTACAAAACAAGTCAAAGGTTCTTATCATATGGATTTGAGAAGACAACATTTAACCTTACCAGGAGTAAGGATTTCTCCCAATTTGTCAATGATCATACTGATCACTTTATTAATAATTCTCCTATGCTGACTGGATGTATGTCTGAACTCCAGTACCATGACCAACTTCTGGTACCCATCATCCATGTTTCCCTGACTAAAGTCCAGTTCACTGTCTTTGATCAGCTGCTCACATCCATTACAACCACTTGGAAGCTGCTTAGCTGCTGGACTTTTAATGTGACCTTGAACTTGACTTCCGTCTGAAGGTGACCTTTGTTGACCTTGAACATTCCCCGTCTTGCTTTCATTCTGCTCCTGTGCCTGGACCAGCACTTCACACAGCTTTCTTGGTTCAGTTTCTTCAAACTTCTTGTGAAACATTTCTCTTATCTGTATCTGTCTGGCCTTACATAATTCAGGGTCCTCATGATGCCATTGTCTTAGTATGTAGTAATTCTCTGTAAAATGATACAAAAGTATATACTCCTTTAATAATGTTTCCTTAAAACAAATGTTAATCATGCCTCACACATTCCAAAATTTACCCAATTTTTTTAATTATTGGTAACATCGACTTAGTTAGCCCTAAAAATCTTGCAATTATCTTAAGGGTCAATGTTTATGACACATTATAATCATTTTGATTCCTAATCAGAAACTCAAATATCAAAGACCTGAATGCCTTGGACTGCATGAAAGATGTGTTTAGACATATTCTAAAGCATTATATAGACTATCAGTGAAAACCTTGAAAATGATAAAATAAGAAGCTTGAAACAAACATTCTGGCCAGCAGTTCTTTGAGATTTTGTTTTCTTAAATTTCTACTGCTCCAGTCATTTACATAGTCAGACTGGCTCCTATTTTTGGGGGGTTCTACTGCTGTATGAATGGACAAGGATAACATCACACGCATATATGCAAATGATTTTACCTCAAAGTCAGCCAGGGTTTCAAGTTATAAATAATTATTGTTTACTTTTACATGATCATTACCTTCAATAGATGAAATAATATTTGTATTCAGCAAGTCAGTACTGTAAGTCACATCTCGTACAGTTTTCCCCTCATGGTTCTTAATGTGAGGGTTAACCCGAGCGTCTGCCAAGATTGTTATGATCTGTTGTTGATGTGTATCATCCTGACAAGGTTCACGCACAATGATATGGAGTGCTGTGTTTCCATCCTTGTCTAGAAGGTCCTGCTCATTGTGTTTGAGTACAAAATTATCCAGTATGTACTGCAACAGACAAAGGCTCCTCTTGTTCATGAAGCTTCCTGTAACATGACAGAACATTTTAGATACAATCTAACTTTTTGTTCATGGCAGTGATAGTGCGCATGTGTGTGTGCATGTGTGTGAGCATATTATCACAATTCTGAATATACCCTGTACAGTAACAGTTAGATTATAAAAATCTAAAGGTAAAGAACTGCTAAAGTAATTTTGAAGATGAATCTGTGAAGTATAAGCAAATATATAATCCTCCAAGATAAAATATAAATGGTATAGACGTTAAAATTTTTTAAAAGGTCTATAATGCAAGAGACTCCCTTTTGACTTTTAGTGCAGCTTCATTTAAGAGCCTTTAACTTTGACCATAATCTAATGTTTGAAAGGATATACAGACTTCTACATGGATACCAAGTAATCAACATATGTTTAGCTTTAAACAA